>CM070550.1:87356483-87621483 GCA_036346405.1 Phyllostachys edulis
GACACCCCTCTCCATCAACCAGGAACACTTCATCCTCAACTTTCTCACCATACCATTGAGCGGCTTCGACATTGTCCTTGGGGTCCAATGGCTCTGCTCCTTGGGATCGATTGTCTGGGATTTCAACCTCCTGACAATGCGCTTCCAACGCCAGGACCAGGAGATCACCTCGCACGACGTGGCCCCATCCCGGCCAGCACCGCTTCTCCACGCCTCCTCGGCCATGGGAGATCTCATGGAGGAGCTACTCACGGAATTGCACCATTTCGGCGCGCCTCGTGGCCTTTCACCTCCACGCCATCGTGACCACCGTGATCCACCTCCTCCCCGACACTAGTGTGGTGGTGGTTCGCCATACCGATACCCCGCTACTCAAAAGGACAAGCTAGAGCAATAATGCACCACAATGTTGGAGCAGAGCATCATTCGACACAAAGAACTTCGGCTTTTTTCGCCTTATGCTCCTCGTTAAGAAGAAGGATGCATCTTGGCATTTCCGTTAACTACCACGCCTTGAATGATAAAACCATCAAGGACAAATTTCCCATCCCTATGGTCGAGGAGCTCCTTGATGAGCTCAAGGAGCACGGTTCTTCACCAAACTCGACCTCTACTCCGCTTATCACCAAGTCCGATGGCTCCTAAGACGGAGAATGTTGGTGATATGCCCTAGAGGCAATCGTGAGATGATTGTAACACATCTATATTTATGAGTTATTGAATAAATGTTATTATGTTCCTTGTATGAATTATCGGTTATAATATTAACAAATATGTGACTTGTTGGTGAAGCTCTTTAACTTATATTATGTCATTCTAAAAGTATCCTCGGCCTGGATGTCACCGGTCGAACACTAGTGACTTATCAACCAAAGACATGTATTGATTGATGACCATATTTCACCAATCATGGATATAGGATATCGAATCAATAATGTGAACACATGTTAGAGAACATGGGATTGAATTGACCCACCTTGAGGCAATTGTTGAGATTGTTATGATTTTATGCGCTGTCGATTGGTCTCAAGCAATGATGATTGTCGGGACCCAAAATATGTAATTCGACCCTCGTGTATTATGCACTAGTCCAGATCACGCTTAGTGCACACAAGGTCAACATAGGTGAATATCGATCCACACAAGTTTATTAATAATATAAACGAGTAATTTGATAACAAATAAGGGTTTTGACCTTTTGGTCGAGTTTACAATTATTAAGCCACGCAGAGCTAGCAAGAAATAAAATAGCAATGAACGAAGAAACTTCAATGAATCCCATCAATTCACCACAGTAACCGATCGATCAAGACCCTCACGATCAAGCACCTTCGATGAACTCCTCCTCAAAAGCAAAGCGACTCCTCCTCCTCTTCACTGCATGTTTTACAACAAGCATGAGTACACACCGTACTCGCAAGTCATACCACGTAAATGCAATTATAGATGCGTGCTTATTCCCAAGGAATGGTTTCGTGGTTCTTTTGCGTAAATGCAACATTTGCGCTTAAATACAAGTAATAGATTGAAAGCATAATTAAAACAAATAGACAATAATAATTGAACAGCTTTTATTTCACAAAGACACATAGCCTAAACAAGTTATTCACATAGCTATATGACTTAGGTCACACAGCTCCCTTCCCAAAGTTTTCATGAAAATCTACCCTTGTGTGAAATCACCGAGCATGTCCATGATCGCGACGTGGCTATTCAATAGTTTGTTTAACTCTTCGCAGAGGTCAGACACTTTACCCACAAGATACAACTAGTGTTGCTAGCACTAGCTAGTAACAAAACGCTTTGAAACTTCATCTTAATATTGCCACTCCTAATGTAAGTTACAAACCGCCGACAACCCCACATAGGAAGTTAGTCCGACACACACCGCTGGATGTGGACACGGCGAATCGCCCGTGATGTGACTACTCGTAGCACACCTCCCCCATGCACATAGCCTAACCTACTACCCGAGCAAACAATGCCAAGACTCCATAACTTACTAAGTTAGGCCCGCCCCATACCGCATATGTGGTTGTACGAAAGGCTCAGATCAATGGCGCACAAAGTTAAGTCCTTATGACCAAGGCAAGACTTGCAAATTAAACTACAAATCCCTATGCACACAAAGTTATTAAGCCCACGCACATAGCTCCACCAAAATATCACACAAACCCACTTGCCTCCGCCCAAATCTTTTTCCCACCTGTTGGTTTAGTGCAACATATGCCATCAACTAGTAATAGCACATAGCGCACACGCTTCTATCACATAGTTACATGGTCACTTAGTCAAGTTTATATTTGCAACTACATGAGATGATGAGTCGTGGCATGGCTAAGCAAACTAATCGATCTAACCAACCCACGTTGGTAGTACACTAGCACCAACTAAATAAACCAAACTAGGGTGACAAAAGATTATGGCATACAATTTAGACAAGGAGGTCATAACAAATTGGATATTAACTAATCCCAAAAGCATTGAAATAAATAATTAAAGTAAATGCAATAATTTAAATCAATATAACTTTTGAAAACTGGGTTCAACATGATCAAAAGTATAACTTGCCTTGGAAAAGGTCTTGGTATTGATCTTGGTCTTGAGATGCTCCTTGCTCTTCAAAACCACCGAGGTATCAACGTCTACTCATAAGCTAAACAAACAAACAAAAATAAATAAAAACAGAGGCAAAACAAACTCCAAAAATTAAATAAAAATATCAGATAGGTAGATCTTAAATTTAGATGAATTTAGAAATTTGAATGGGCTCAATCGAGTTCGGATGCAAAAGATATGGACTTTGGAAGTTTGAAATCTAAAGAAAACCCTAAGCTGATTATTCCGAATTTCCGAATTATTTCTTAAAAGAAAAATCGGATTATTGCGCAATGATGACATCAGCACTCGGAATTAAAGAATTTAAAGAAAATCGACATGGGACCCACATGTCACCTCATGGTCCACAGAGGCCGAGTCCACCGAACCGGCGACAAGTTTGGATCTCGACCGCCACGCCAGCGACGCGACACGCGGATGCCGACGCGCTCCACGCGGCCGCCACGCAAAGCACGAGGGCGAAGCCGGTGCCGACGCGACGCCGACGCAGACGGCGGCAGCGGCAGCGCCAAGACGGATCCCGATAGCTCCGTGAGCGGCGGCGGCTCAACGGCGGAAGTGCTACTAGGAGGTAGAGGAGGACACGGGAACTCGGGGTGGGCTCACGGGTCCTCGAGGCGTTGTGGCGGCCGGCAAGGATACTGGCAGAGCTGAAGCTTCGGTGGCGGCGGCGGCGCTAGAGGAATTCTCGGCGAAGGTGACGGTGGTTAGAGATGCGACGAGGAGGCGATCCGATGATGATGGTCTCCAATGGCGACGAGGGCGGCTCAAGTGGCGACGGTGGCGGCGAAGTCCTTCGCCGGCGTTGAAGACAAGACGATGGCGATGGTGCTACGCGGTGAAACAAGGGTGGTGGCTAGGGCAAAAGAGGCGACGTGGCTCGGGATGCGAGGACCGCGGGTCCTCGAGGCCTTAAATAGCCTCGAGGCGGGATTTTGAAGGAAACGGCGGGTGGCAAGTGCTTCGAGACGCACGGGAAGAGTCCCAAGGACGAAGAAGATAAGACCGCTGCCCGACCAAGGAGGGACAGAGCGAGGGCGCGCGCGTGGGTGTTGATCCAATCGTCCGTCGTCGATCCACTACGGGGATAGAGCGGAAGCGACGAGGATCTGGGCCGAAGCGAGGCGGCTGGTGAAAGACAGATCGGGCCGAGGGAATTGACCCAGAGGTTTTATGAGATTTTAATACTTTTTCCTTTTTAGAAAATACGAGAAATCCAAATAAGCAATAGAAAATAGCAAATGAACTTGGAAAAATTCTAGAAAAATCCAGAAAATATATCCAAGCTCATAGAACCCAAATAAAATAGTTTTGTCCATTGTTGATGTTGACTTTAATCATATTAAATTGTTTTGATGTATAAAGTCCATATTAAGCTTTGGATTTAAATTCAAATAAAATCCAAATGGTGAATTTTCTCCTACTAACTATTTAAAAGATTTTTGAAGTTCAGAAAATTGGGATGTTACAATGATGTATAATCCTTAGACCTGAGATCAGCATGGTTTCCTACATGTGTAATAATGCACTTAGGGGTTGCCAAACTTTACTCCATAACTGGGTAGTTATAAAGGTAGATTTCGGATATGCTATGAAACATGCGGAGGAATGTGATTGGTCAGATATGGGATTTTCCTCTCCTAACATAACAGGAGAGATATCTCTAGGCCCCTCAACGTGGTCAAATAAAGAAAGTGTATGGCCATACCACTAGTGGTCGAAGAGTTCGACCACATGAAGTTATCCGACACTTGATCGAGAAAGTATTGAACGGTCCATGGATGACATAATATCTCACCTAGAGTTCAACTAGATATCGTGAGGCAAATGGAGAATACATGAGCAGGTCTTTCAGTTCGATCGGATACGGATTAGTCGTATGGAGATCGAAATGGTCGTGAGGTCGGGTCGAACATGATCACTAAGTGGTGAAACACAGTCGTGAGGAGTTCGAATCGTCGAGACCAAATATGAGCCGTTATATAGAGATACGAAATGGTCGTTAGTGATAAGGACTTGGTCGTAGATCATATTACATTAAGGTTAAATCGATATAATTCATGCGTATTCGGGAATCGTTATGTCTCTTTGGAGCCGCTAACGACTCATGATCGGAAAGGAGTTTTGAGTCACAACCGATTATGCATGAACCTAACGGGTTATACACTTAACGGTTAGAACAAACATGTTCGAGATAGGATCCATCATGGGCACTATATAAGGAGATGCTTGAGGTTGTTGGTAGAGGCGAGATAACGTGAGTTGCTCCATCGAAACCCTAGTTGACATCTTCTCAAGAGAGTCATCTGATGCGACTTGGTGCTACCACACCGCCGTATGGAGTTCCTTCCTGGATGTGTGGATACCGTGGTGGCGCTACCACTATTCTTTGTTGCACTTAAGGACGATCCACGACTTTGTAAGGAACGCGATTGGTTGCTAAAGGAGACGATCGACATCGAGGAACACTGGACGCACTACAACAAAACTATCACGTAGAGACGCTTTTGTTTTGACGCTTTTATGTTTGTCTCTATGCCGAGAAACACCTTGTATGTAAAGACGCTTCTCAAGACGTTTTATATGACACCACAAAATCTCTACATTTACATTTATGTAGAGACGAATCTTGAGACGTTTGAGAATGTGTCTAAGAATTAAGAGGACAAACTTTTACTTATAAGACGAATCTTGAGAAGTTTTAGAATATGCCTCTATAGCTCTAGGAAAAATATTTCGTTTTAATTTTTTTGGGTGGGGACCGAAATTACCGAAATTACCAAAAATAATTTCGGAAGAATTTCGTTCAACTGTTTTGGATCAAATATGAATTTAAAATTTAAAACATTTATAAAAAATAATACATAGAAGAGGATTTGATCCCTACTCGCTGGGAAAACAGTGACAGTGCCTTCCCACTGGGATGTCTTTGGTTTGGTCTATTCTTTTGTTGATGGTTTTTACTCTCTTTAATCCTCTTTCTTGCCCCCATCTGATTGTATCCCAACAAACCACACGTGTATCCTACTAGTTAAATGAAGCGAAAGTTGAGGCGAGCTCAGCCAGGCCATGTCGCCCCGGTTCCCCTTGGCCGCCGGATCCTGCGCCGTCATCCTCACTCGATTCTTCGGTTGCTTCCCCCCTCGCTTTCCAACACTGCCAAAAGAATGGCGGCGCTGCGTGTCCTGCTCCATGCCATCCTCTCGATCCTGAGGGCCCCCACCCCGCGCCTCCTCCTGCCGCTCAATGCCTACCTCCTCGCCTACGGCCGCCTCACCGCCTCCCTAGCCACGCTCAACTCCCTCGTCTCCCTCTACGCACGCATCCCCGCCCTCCACCCACTCCTCCCGCTCCTGCTCGGCGTCTGTGGTTTCGGGCGAGCCTCGGCGGGTCTGCGAGGCTCCTCGATCCGCCAGCGACACGGAGAAGCGCGAGGTGGAGCTACTCGAGCCGTCGCTACTCTTGACGACGTAAGGGCTCCGATAGCTCAACGGCGGCCATCCCATGACGCGGACCCGCCCCACCCTGCCCCACCGGGCGCGGATCCCCCTCATTCGCTTCTCCCTTCCTCCTCCTCCCCCCGATCCAGCCTCCTCCTCTCACCGCATGCCGACTCCATGGCGATCTCCGTCTAGAAGACCTCCTCTGGACTCCCAGGCTGACTTCGACCGCCTCGAGATCGATCTCGCTGAGGTCAAGATGTCGGGTCTCATGGCCTGCCGCGCTAAGCCGGTGTGGTATCTCTGCTAACTGTGGACCACCGGCTAGTGGAGAATGCGGAGGAGCGGGAGCGTGTCATAGCGAGTGGAGGGGAGGTCAGCCGGCTGAACCTCTGCGGTGGACAGGAGGTAGCGCTCTAGTGGGAAAAGAATTCGAGGATCTGTTGCATGCTTTTAAAGCATTTTTGGATATGGATTTTGGTGTTAATTGTTACATTTATTGTTTTAGGTGGGTGCTCTCCGATGATGGCAGTGGATTGTGCCTTTCAAGATCAATTGGGGATATTGGCGTCGGGAGTTCATTGTGTCAATTCCACATGCCAAGCAAGTGAAGGTGAATTTTGGAGTTTTTATGAAATGCAAGGAATGTAGCTTACTATAGTGTATCTTGGGTAAGATATACTTCTATGTTTTGGGTATTGTAGCTCTCATATCTTTGGAGGAAGGCTAATAATTGCATCGAGATGGAATATGGGATGCCTTGTCCTCGAGACTGCAATTCGGTGTGCCGAGGATTGCTGGCACGGCTACAAAGCTCTGTCGTTAAGGTGATTATGCATGTCACTTAGGTTGTTAGATCATCCCACACTTGCTATGGTATGCTTGATTATCTTGATCATGTATTTGAGATCCATCTTGCTTGTACAAAGAAGCTCAAGACAAGTGGATGAAGGATGACACCACTGCGTAGTTGTTGATATCATCCCATCGATCATTGTTCACCACCACCACCATTGTCCCCAAAGAAAAACCGAGAACAAGTTGAGGTCTCTTCTTTTTGGTAGGAGATAACATATTTACGTTGGGAAGCTTGGAGGCAAGTCTGCTTTGTTTGGCTCTCTAGAGGAATTATTTGAAGAGGGCTCTGCAATGTTGGAAGAAAGGCATGTTCTTTTTTCTCTTGCAGTTCATATTCTTCTACATCCTTTGCTTATCAGTAAAGTACAAAGTTGTTAGTCATGCAGTTGTTTGGCTGTTTGGCATATGTGAATTTTGTGTTCTCATCAAATCATTTTCTAATACTTCACTATCACATTGTCCCTGGTTTAGTTTATAATATATAACATGTTTTTGGGATGCTGCAAGAACAAATGGCTGTGTCCACTGTCCACTAAATGAACTTTCCCCTAATGATGCAGATTTGTCTTGATTTCAAATAGCCCCTCTCTCTTGGGCTGTCATGCCCCCTCGATGATTGACAAGAAGATAAAAAGAAAAGTAACCTGCCCAACCTCAGACTTTTTTACCACTTTTTTTGCCATGATTCATAAGTAGGAGGAAGCAAAAACTCGAAATGAAATAAGAGAAGTCAGATTGGATGGTAGGAAAGGGTGTAAGCCCACTCTAAAAGTAGTTCGGTTCTCCTAGGGCAGGTTGAAAAAGCTCTTCACACTACAGACCTAGGATAAGGGCAATCGTATTCATCATGTCGTCGATATGTCAAGTAAAACAAGAATAAGTACATGTCGCTTAATGAGATATAGCCTTCTTTCTCATTGTAAAATGCTTGGTTTGTTGCGCTCCATGTCTTTTTGGCAGTGTTTTATGGACGGTTCCTTTTAAGGAATATTGTTATAAGAAAAAGGGGCACTTTCAAGTTTCAGTCTGCTCTGATGTCATACTTAAAGGGAAGTCATGAAAGTTCTGCTGGATTCCAGTTCAGCACTTATAGCTCTCCGTTCTTATTTGTTTGCTCGAATTGTTAAAAAAAATTAAGCACTTGAAGAGGGAGAAGAATATAGTCTAGGTTCTTCTTGATATCTGATTGCTTGTTGTAAAGGTCGCTTAGGATATTCCCATTACTACTACATGGTACCAGTGTAGATCGCGAGATGAACTTCGCTTACCACTTTTATCAGTAGCCCCTTTTGCCTAGCAAGCCATGTTCTTTAATATCTGTTCACGCATCAGCTTGCACCTTTGAGAAATTGTTAATTCTGCAACCTTTCGCTTGTCCGGATTTGGGGCATATCGTGAGGAATATTTGCTTGTTGCTTGAGTCCGATTTAGCGAGCGAGAATCGAGATAGTAGCAAAGACTCTGCAGCGATAATTCAATCCTCGTTGTTGATTGTATGTCATGCATACTTGGCAAATTATGAAGGGTGAATGATGCTATGTAGACAGGAGCTAGTGGGAAGGTGGTTATTGTCCCTCTCGACCATATCATCCTGACAGGATTGAGAGTCAAATGAAATGATCTGCAGCTGATATTCATTTGTTGCAGATGTATTTATTTAGTTGCTTACTATAGCAATTGAATGCAAACTATTTGGTTGAGAGGAAAGAAGATGCAATGATTTGCCCACTTGCCCTTCTCTTTAATATAAGTTACTATGTCTAGTTGAGGTAAGTTCTTATTAAGCATAAAACGAGCTCATCTCCAAGAAATTTATACTTAGTGATTTGTAACTTGCTCTGTTGGGGAGAGTTTTATTTATTTTATTTTATTGTAAACTTGTTAGTCCTTCTGTGAGAATCTGAAGAAATTTGCAGTTTTCAGATCTTTGAAATGAAATAACAATGTTGTATGCTTGTACCATTGCAAAATACGAGTACTCAAGTAGCGCATCTGATTCATTATAGACCTCGGCGAGCACTTTCAAAGTGCAGACACAGATCTTTTAAAATATTTGGCCAGCTCCTCATGGCTGGCTCCCTTCCTCCCTTGCCTTCTTCTTTCTCACCCGTGCATAAAGCCACGGCTACCGTAATGCCATCGCTTGGATTGTTGTAAAATGAGCAGTTTTAGCAAATAAACATAATTAATTCTAGCAAGATCATAAGACAATAAAGTCTTAATCCACCAGCATATAAATGATCAAGTCAACATAAGCAAAGGTAAAACCTCCATGTCATTTAAGCTGTATGAAAAGCTAAACATATATCACATGTATATGTAAAATATCAACATAAAGTTCAGATATTGGATGAAATTGAGTGCTCTCCGAAAGCTAGTTGCAAATGAATTAACCTTTGCAATCTCAGCACATCAGTAAAAAACTCTTCACCAGTTAAATATGACAACTATAAAATAGATCTTGAGCTCAAATTAATGATTTCTAATATATCAGTTTTATCTCAAAGCAGCAGATTAATCTACCAATAACGGAGTATCATTTAACCATCAGAGAGTATTGAATCACAAAGCAGTACACAGACTGAAATGAAAACACAATTACAAGTCAGATGCTCACAAGATAACTCACAAGGATTTTCACTTTAATCCTATCAAACAACTAGATGCATCAGTGCTAACAATTACAAAGGATCAACAAGTCTACAGATTAGTAAAGATCAGCCTTGTTTCAGCCGAAACTTAGCAACAAAGAGATTAAGAACTACTTAATAAAACTGACAGAAGAAAGCAAAATAATTTGGCTCAAGTCTATTTACAGTTATCTATTCAACTTCAGATCTTGACAATCAACACAGAGTGGAATTAAGCCCACAACAATCACTTTGCTATATCTCACAGTGAATGAAACAAAACAGAACAACATTTAGATATATAAGAACAAAGTGAATCACAATTAGATAAAGGAGATACTCACAGAGCTGGCGATATTCAAAATCACCGAGATGTAACTTGCAAGGCATGTCAAAGACACTCACCTAGAAAAACTATTGCCCTGCAAACCCAAGCAAAAGATGAAGCAATCGGAGATACAATGCCACACTTCCTTCTTTGGAACCAACCAAAGAATGAAGCTGAGGAATGGGAGATTGCCGCACAAGTCCACCAATAGAGTACTTCGGCCAAAAGCACTAATCAGCACCAATCAATCAAACTAGATGATCTTCACCACCGAAACTCACTCCAGATCAGTTAGAAATCGGACTCCTAACACAAAAGTCTAAATCTCCCTTCAAGCCTCCAAAACCAAATGGCGCAAGAGGGGATTAATCCAGATGTGCAAGGGAGTAGAGCTCAGAACCGAACCACCACCAGGAGTCAAGATCCAAGGCGTCATCAGGAGTGAAAGGCAAACACCAAATCAGATCAGTAGTGGAAGCATCAAAAAACCAAAAAAAGGATGGGGAGGATGAACTGAAGGCTCCCAACCCTGATGGCAGAAGCGCACGGGCCGTTGAGGTGCCTCCAGGATCGCCTCCACCCCTTGCCCCAGTCACCACCATTTTCGGGAGAGAAGACCGAAGGGCGAAGCAACCACACGAGAGATGAATCGGCCGAAAACCCAAGTGAGCCCAGACACCAAATCCTCCCCTCCTCTTCTACTAACAAGGGGCCCCATGCATAGTCCTTTGACTGCCAAGTGGGCCCCATGCATATTGTGGACCGAACCTGTGGACCATGCACAGTGCATGTTGATCTCCGGTCCCTGCACTGTACATGTGAACCCGACACGGTTCACTAGGACCCACATGTTAGTGGGTCATTTTCTCTCTCTCCTTTCTATTGGCCCGATTGAGGCTAAGGCGCGGCGGTTGCCCTGCGCCCAGCGTCTGGGCAGCCACATAGGGGAATACTGATTTTACCATCCAAGTCATGATAAAATCATGTAGTAGTCATTTCAAGTCATGGTAAAATCAGGGAGCTAG
Source organism: Phyllostachys edulis (assembly GCA_036346405.1). NCBI lineage: Eukaryota > Viridiplantae > Streptophyta > Magnoliopsida > Poales > Poaceae > Phyllostachys > Phyllostachys edulis. Next base: position 87,367,384 of record CM070550.1, read on the forward strand.
TCATTTCAAGTCATGGTAAAATCAGCGAGCTAGTCATTTCAAGTTATGGTAAAATCATCGAGTAAGTCATTTCAAGTCATAGTAAAATAATAGAGTAAGAAATATAAACGTCCAAGTCATGGTAAAATAAGGGAGTCACAGATGGTTATTAATATGAACCGTATGTGATATTAGCTCATCACAAATAGTTCATGTTAAAAACCGTCGGTGAAGTATCTTTAAAATAAAGTAAAGAAGTCAGAATTGTAAATAAAGTTAGGAAGAGGTTATTTTTTAAAAAAAAGATTAAATCATAAAAAATATTCAAATATTAATTGTCCCGTATCATAACACATGTCCCATGAAAAATTTCATAAACGAATATGTTGAATATAAATTTAATCTAGAAAAAATCAACACATACAGATATTTTACAGATACATGATTAGACGGATATTATGTTACTCGTTCTCACCTGCTAAATATTACAGCAAAATACTTATTTTAGCATACTATTTTCTTAATTTTACCGCTTAAATAGGACTTCCTGCCCTTTCATTTGAATTTTTTTCTCTCTAATACACTATTTTCCCACGTTCCATCTTCCACCTCCCCCTTCTTCAACCCCCAAAGAAATCCAATCCGCTGCTGGGGTGCTACGCCTCTCCCACGCTGCTGCCGGTGCTGCGCCTCTCCCCACGCTGCTACAGGTGCTGCTGGCCGATGCTGCGCCTCCCGTGTCGGCCTTCCATGTCACGCCGCGTCCCCAAGAGCCCTCCCCAAAATCCCTCAATCGATTTCGGCCCCCGTCCATCAGAGCTCGCACCACTATCACTTTCTTCAAGCCGACCGAGAACCACCGCCGTCGCCTCCCTCCTTGCGTCGGTGAGCGCTTCTTCAATTCCTCGCACCAGGAGCTCCGCCTCGGCTCCCCGTCCGTCCCCGACCACCGATTGGAGTTCTCCATTCCCTGAGCAGCGCCTCCACGGTAAGCTCTCCACACCGTCGGCGGCTCCCGGTGCCTACCCTCTCCGGCCCTTCTCTGTCTCCGATGACCACCCAGGTGAGTTCCCCCAGCCAATCTCCTGCTCATGCTCGCCCTAACCCCTCCCCTCTTCCACCACAGCGCCGCCGCGCCTTCAGCTCCTCCATGCCCCGGCTGCCACACGCCGCCCCAGCGCGCCCCAGTGCCGCCTGAGCTACGCCGCTACCACCCCCGTGGCTGCCTCACTTGGCCGGATCCATTTTCCCCGTCCATGGTCTTTGCTGGCACCGCCCTTGCCCGAGCCGCCTCCGGCTTTCCCTGTGAAACTCTCAGCCCCTCTCTGGTTAGCTCTCTGTGAATGCCTCTGCCAGGGGAGCTCCTTCCTGTGTAGTTTTTCTCTGTGAATGCTAATGGCAGTAGCTCCAATGGTAGCTGACAGTGATCCTCATTAGATTAAGGTGCTTAGCACTATGAGCAAAGATGGCAAGGGGAATTGCTAATTAGTTAGTATAAGTTACATGTTAGAGTCATTGAGAATTCAGATATGACTGAATTCTGGAAAGTTCAGAGTCTCAGATTTTGTAACAAGGATAACAGTAGAATTCTGGAATTTGGTTAGTAGTCAATTGTTTAATATTGTAAATGAATGTATTGATGTGTTATGAATAAGAAGCTTACAGCGGGATTCATTTGTCAGAATGAATGGCCATTAGTGTATTAGGGAAAACTGACAATTCTGACAATCAACAAATTCTGAATCTTCAGATCAGGCTCAGAAAACTTAATGCTTAGAGGAAACTTAAAATGACAGTGCAACTCATTTGCAAAAACCAATTATCTTTTCTCATGTTCTTTAGAATCATTAAAATGTATTCTTTGGATGGAGCACAAGTAAGACCTTCATCCTTGATGAAACGTACCTGCGGTGAGAGGTTTCAAACAGGACATTAAAATAGTTGATGAAACAAGCAGCTATATCATTCTCCTCTCTATATATGTTTCCACCATTATCCTTAATAGTAACAATTATGGTCTTCCTTCTCTTAATGATAGCTGCATGAAAGAAAGATGTGTTTCTATCCCCTTGAATAGCCTATTCTTTCTTGCATCGTTGTCTGTGATATTCAGCTATTCTATCCATGATCTGAGCATGTTTGATTCTAAGATCTTCAAGAGAGAAATTGTATAAGTGCTAGGATGCATGGCCTGAAGATTAGCAATACCATGCTCAATTTATTTGAGCTGTTTAGTAAGAGGTTTCTTACTATGTTTGGACCAAGAGGAAAGTGTTTTGCCAAGTCTTGCTGTTCTTACATGATAAGGAAGAGAGGTAGTACCGTAGTATCATTCCATGCATTTTTTGCTACATCATAAAAATCATCTTTGTATAGCCACCAATTCTCAATTTTAAACTACTTTTCTGATGTGTTTTTGAGAAGAAAGAGGTATAGCTAGAATAGGAGCATGATCTCCATAAATGAGGGGAAGATGATAAACATTAGTATTAGGGAACTTACCAGACCATGAGGTACTGGCCAAGCATCTAAATTACTGACACCCAATTCATGCCCCCTTCGCATCGTGCCACCACCTAAAATTTTAAAACGGTTAGAAAAATAGAACAATAGCATGGACCGAAGGTGAAAATAGTCATGTCTTTTTTTGTTTTCTATTACAAACAGAATGAAAAGTGGGTCTCATCCCTTGTTTCTTCTGTGTTTTGTATTAGTCATGCCTGATGCTGAAAGGTGGCACAAAAATTCCAAACAATTCCTTTGCATGGCCCATGTGCCTGCAATCAACTATAACTAAAACAAATGCTGGCAAGTAACTTTGTCCTGTCATATGTAGGTGACAGCTCCATCATATCCCATCCTTTGATACTTATTTAGTTGCTCAATCAAACCTTAACTCGTGAGTCATTGAGATATACTATTGCAAATGATTAAGCATGTGAGTTGTAGCCTCTTTGACTAAGAGATGACCAATTCTCAAATGTGGCCAAAACACCTCTGTTTGTTTAATCATACACTTCCTCTCCGACAGTATTGTGCAATGGATTCAACTCCCTGTAGTCTCTGGCTTGCTGCTTTAGAGTTTAGACCACTTTTAAGACAGGCTAACTCGTTTACTAATGTCGGATGGTAGAATCCAATTAACATCTTCAACTAATCAAGTGCTAGAATGTTTTAAGTCAGCCTTTTGTTTGACTTGGAAATTAATTAAGATTGTTTGTTCTTCATGGTATGCATAAGACAAACTAATGTTAATTGGTTGACCAGTGTTAGTGTTAATATTGTAAGGACTAATAGGGCTTAACTACAGGACTAGTATGACTTTGGTATCATTTTGATATATAATGGCATGTTAGGCGACACACATTATGCATGAAAATTTGTACCATACTTGGCCGCATAGTAGTTATTTAGAACCAGGCACTTGGACAAATGATCAACTAGATGTATTCACTCTAAGAGCAGCAGCCAGTAGCTGCCAAATGATGAAATCAAGCATTGAAATGTTCTCAACATTGCAGTGTTAACAATTATATTTGTTGTCAAAGCAATGGCTGCTGGTAATGCAACATGCATGAGTCAAAGCTAAAAAAGGTAGTCTAATTCTCACCGTTAGAGGGTAGGATTTAGAGCTGTTACACACACACAAAAAAGGAGCTAACATGTTCCTATACATTTGATGGTTTAGAAAAAATATAATATTCATAATTTCTGCACCTGTATTGTTTCGTACAGCAGTATTACCGATTTTGTTTGTTCATTCACTAATCTTCCTCATTTAAATTATGTCTGTCACATCTCACATGTGCCTCAAAGAATGGAAGTACTAGAATATAGTTGGTACAATTCAATATGTGATGTTCCTAGTTTTTATATAAAATAAACCCTTTTACAAGTTCATCAATAACAAATGTTGTATTTCTTTAAATGATAGAATAATATTGTAGTCTTCTTGTTTTCGACAAACCCAAGAAACAAAAATAAAGTTGTGGCTAAAGGAGGTTTAGTGACTAAAGATAAAACATGTGTGGTTGGAGGAGACATGCTTGGAGATGAATATTATGGAGTTCTTTGTTCACGCAGATTACAAATATTGGGAATGAACGATTGCTTAGACCATATGAAAATATACGTACAGTAAGATATGCTATTGGTTGTGTTGTTGCTTGGCCTCTGTCATATGTAAGTCCATTTTCATATAATCATTGCGTACATTCCAATGTTTGATAGCTGCTTAAACTCTATTATTCATGAAGAACTTTTGTGCTTTTTAGGTCAAAAGAGCTAAGAAAACAGCTTTAAATCAGTCACAAAACAACCTCGTATTTTACATTCTTCTAATTTCATCAAATATAAACTTGTCATCTTACACTTTTCTAACCAGGACATTTATTTCTTTTTCAACCGACTTTGCAGGATAATTGAGGACTACAAAGAGAATGCAATGGAGATGGAGCTAATGTATTAATTTCTCCTTGGGCAAATCTTATAGATAGATTTCAACTATTTAGAAAAAAATTTGTGTCAATCCAAAGGATCTTTTCCTGATATATCTGCACCTTTTTTATATGAATGTTTGATTCAGTTGTGAACTCCACTTGCTGTAAATTCAAATATTTGTTGTTGCTATGAAGTGCATGCGTGCTCTACAGTTTTCTTAGTTTGCTGATTGTGAGAATATGATGCTTCCATGTGAAGACATGTGCTTTACTGTTTTCTAGTTTTTTTTGGATGAAGTGGAATAATGTCTTCATATGACGATATGTGTTTCCGTTTGTAACAAAATGCACGAATCAAATTCGAAATAATCCAATTAAATTCGAAATAATTTTTTTTCACAGTAAGATGCCCAAAAGACGCTTTTGCGTACCTAGAGACGTATATAATGTCTCTACAAAATATGTATAAATTGTGCGTACATGAATTGAATAAATTTGTAAAAGCATGTCTATGTTTGTTGGCATGCAAATCGAACGTGTCTATATTAGTAAAGACGTTATGTAAATGTATGTACTAAAACGTCTCTACATACATAGATATGAATTTTAACGTCTCTGTAAAGCGTCTTATATCCTGTACACATGTTTTAGAAGCGTCTCTATGGTTCTTGTCACGGTCCGTGGGGAGGGGCTCCAAGGACGCTTTATAAAAATGGCTCTACGGTCCTCTAGAGATGAAATAACACGTCTCTAGTCTATAGATTGGACGTCTTTACATAGATGTTGTGTTGTAGTGACGATCGACTACGACCACTACATCGACGCACTCTTCGTTGGATCAGGTTGCTCCAACTCTTCTTTCGCTGCACTATGTGTCTTGTGGTAACGATCTATGATCTTCTACTTGCATGGCTTCCTGGTTTACACTGTAGAATAGTTTGAATTGCCAGCTAGTGTAGCCTACCCGTATCCCTTCAGTGGTATCAGAGCCATCCTGCCTAGTTTTTGATCTAGATCGATCGCATATACTTGAGATGTGGCGGTAGTAGATTGGATCTATTATTGGTAGGGTCTGATAGCCTAGATCGGTTCATATGGATGTAACGATCTAGGCACTGGTCAATAAGATCGATCGGTTTTTGGCGGTAGTAGATGGGATTGTGGGAGGTATGAGCACCAGTCAATTACTCGGCTTGTTTACAACCACATTGCATGTTACTCCTACCTGTTGGAATTCCATCATCGGAGTATGCCGCAGTGCATGGTCATATCAAGGCAGTGATTAGATTGGTTTGGAATAGGGTTAATATGATTAATCCGATGATTTCTGAGGCTCGGTTACGTGAATAAGATTTCCGGGACCGCCGTGATCGTAGCCGCGTTATATAGTAGTATGTGTTCATGTCGCCCAATAGAATTGGATTCTATGCATAACTCGTTTTTGTAGGGATTGATGTGAATAGTATGGCACATAGTGTATGTGATGCATGCATGGATTTTTCATGGCTTGAGTGTCATGTTGTGATATAGCCATCGAGCTACATATTATTGTATAACGGTCTGCGTGCCGATATGTGATATTTGATATTATCCTATGTAATTCATTACTAGCTTTTAGGAGTAAATGCTTAGTAGATGAATAAGTCCAGAGACGTCAAGCATGATGGTCGGAGGACAGGAAGTATGGTGATGGAGATCGTCATGATAAGGGCCATACTATTTCACAGTTTAATTTGATTATCTGTGAATGTTTATCCTGCCATGCTATTAATCATGTTTTATCATTAGATGTTTTAACATGGTAGAATAGTATCCCTCAAGAAAAATAAGTTAATTTGATGCATTTCCAATTGCTGCGCCTATCACGATTTTGATCGTTAATTGGTAGGTCTACCAAAGTAGAGTGCCATTGACTATCTTAATAAGGTGGGGCAGGTGTCGGACACCCACATGCATAGTGTTGGTTTAACTTGACAAGGATATCGAAACAGTTTTGGGCCTTGGGGCATAGTGTTGGTCGCTGAGGCATAGAGATGCCGCCTAACAAACAAGAGTCATATGAGATATGATTGGCAAGAGGTTGCCTACCTAAAATCACTAGGTTTCTAGCAGTGATGCCAAAGCTCACTAGGACTTAATGATTTTTGGATCTTGAACTCACTATATGATGTTAGAGGGAAACATAGTTTAGAACATATAGTGCGAGTATCTTTTATTGACTGTTGTTAATTAAGTTCGAACAGGTATGGAGTGGTTGTATGGTGATACAACTAGGTTCAAACTAATCGTATGGTGATACTAGCTGGTCGAAGTGGGCGGTGAACATAACCACCAACATGAGTGTCTAATAGAAGATCTTACACAAACATAGTGCTGAATTTTTTGCATATATTTCTGTTGTAGATCATGGCACCTACCACTTCTTCTGCACCTAACTTTAATTTGTAATCTATTATTGAGAAAGGAAAGCTGAATGGAACCAACTTTATTGATTTGGTTTAAGAATCGAGAATTGTTCTCAAACAAGAAAAGAAGGAATAAGTTCTAGAGGGTCCCTATCGAGGAACCGAATGTAGATGCAACTCGAGTTGAAAAGAATGCTTATGAGAAGCATTGCAATAACGCAGCTTGATGTGCACTACCTTATGCTTGTAACCATGAACTCGAGCTTGAAGCAATATGAGAACCTGAGCGTTTACAATATGATAATGGGTGCGAAAGGTATGTTTCAGGATCAAGTAAGGGCAGAGAAGTTCAATACCTCCAAGACATTATTTTCTTGTAGGCTGTTGGAGGGCAACCCGGTCAGTCCTTATGTGATCAAGATGATTGGTCATATTGAGAGCTTGGAAAAGTTTGGTTTTTCCCTTAGTCAAGAGTTGGCTACTGATGTGATTCTCCAATCGCTCCCTACGAGCTTTGAGCCTGTCATATTGAATTTTCATATGAATGGCATAGACAAGTTAATGACCGAGTTGCATGACATGCTTAAAGGTGCTGAGGAGAGCATCAAGAAAAGTTCCAATCATGTGATGATGGTTCAAAAGACTACCAGCTTCGAGAAGAAGGGTAAGTCAGGAAAGGGAAAGGGCAAAGGAAAGACTCAAGATGAGATCGAGAGTCTCAAGGCTAAGCTTAGAAGCTCAAGCTGGGTCCTAAGCTTGACATGAGAATGTTACCATTGTCATGAGGCGGCATTGGAAGAGAAAGCGCAAGAAGTACTTAGCAAAAATGAAAAAGAACAAGGGAGGTAAAACTTCCGGTTCGGTATAAATGTTATAGAAATTAATCTTGCCACTTCTCGACCGGTTCTTGGGTATTTGATCTTTGGATCGGTTGCTCATACTTGCAATTCGATGCAGGGTGATAAGGACTAGAAGCTTGGCAAGGCGAGATGTTGATCTTCGTGTGGGCAATGGAACAAGAGTTCTTTGCATTAGCTATTGGCACTTACCATTAGCTTTACCCTCAGGATTAGTTATGGAATTAAATAATTGTTATTATGTTCCAGCCTTAAGCAAAAACATCATTTCTGCTTCTTTTTTAGGAGCAGAAGGTTACAAGTTCAGAATAAAGAACAATTGTTGTTCAATTTATTTTGAAGATATGCTTTATGGCCATGCTCCATTGGTGAATAGATTGTATGTTTGAATCTTGAGGATATGCATGTTTATAACATAAATGCTAAGAGACTTCGACCTAATGATGTGAATCCCACTTTTATTTGGCATTGTCGTCAAGGTCATATAAATAAAAAGCGTATGATGAAGCTCCATAAAGATGGTCTTCTAAACTCATTTGATTTGAATCATTTAAAACATGTGAGTCTTGTTTACTTGGTAAGATGACAAAGGTGCCTGCGCCCTTCACGACCGAGAGGTGAGAGGACGAGTGATCTATTGGTCATAATACATTTCGATGTATGTGGACCAATGAGCACTCAACCAGAGGTAGTTTTCGATTACTTCATAACTTTTCTTGATGACTTTAGTAGATATGACTATGTTTATTTAATGAGGCATAAGTCCGAATCCTTTAAAAAGTTCAAAGAATTTTAGAATAAAGTGTAGAATCAACTTTGCAAGATAATCAAATGTCTACGATCTGATCATAGAGGTGAATATTTGAGCCATGAGTTTGGTAATCATCTAAAGAAATGTGGAATTATTCCACAACTTACTCCGCTAGGGATGCCTCAATGGAATGGGGTGTCTGAACGATGGTTCAGTCAATGATGAGCCAATCTGATCTTCTTTTGCAATTTTGGGGATACGCTCTAGAATCAACGACTTTCACTTTAAATAGGGTTCTATCAAAAACTGTAGAGAAGACACCATATAAGATATGGACCGGGAAGAGTCCTAAATTGTCTTATCTCAGGGTATGGGGTTGTGAGGTATATGTCAAACATTTGACGTCTGATAAAATCACACCCAAGTCCGATAAGTGCTTCTTTGTTGGGCATCCTAAGGAAACCAAATGATATTATTTTTATAATCGAATTGATAACAAAGTGTTTGTTGCCCGTAATGGTGTCTTCTTGGAGAAAGAGTTTCTTTCCAAAGGAGTCGGTAGGAGCAAGGTGCAACTCGAAGAAATTCGAAAAAATCTAAAAATGTTTTAACTCCTACTGAACCTCTACAAGATGAACAAAATGTTGTTGAACTCAGAGATGAGGCATCATTACGTAGATAAAAAAGGCCACATTAATTGCCTATAAGGTATGGGCATGATATTTTATTATTGAATAATTATGAGCCTAAAACTTATGCAGAAGCGATGGTGGACCCAAACTCTGAGTCATGGTATGAAGCCATGAGATCCGAAATAAAGTCCATGCATGATAATCAAGTTTAGAACTTAGTTGATGCACCTGATGGTGTTAAAACCATTGAGTGCAAACGGATTTTTAAGAAAAAGATAGATATGGACAGAAATGTTCACATTCATAAGGCACGTCTGGTTGCGAAGGGTTTCAGACAAATTCAAGGTGTTGATTATGATGAAGCCTTCTCTCCTATCGCGATGCTTAAGTCTATCCAGATCATTCTAGCTATTGATGTATATTTTGATTATGAGATATGATAAATGGATGTCAAAACGGCTTTCCTAAATAGAAAACTAAGTGAGGATGTGTACATGACCTGACTTGAGGGTTTTGTCTATCCAAAGGAAGCTAGAAAGGTATGCAAGCTTAATAAATCTATCGTGGACTAAAGCAAGCATCTCGAGTTGGAATATTCATTTTGATGAAGTGGTCAAAGGGTTTTACTTCATCAAGAACGAAGAAGAATCTTGTATTTACAAGAAGGTTAGTGGGAGCAAGCTTGTGTTTACGATATTGTATGTGGATGACATACTCTTTGGTGAAAATGATTTTCCAATGCTTGAATATGTTAAAACTTCATTAAGAAATAGTTTCTCAATGAAAGATTTAGGAGATGCAACATATATTCTTGGTATAAGGATCTATAGAGATATATCTAAAAGGCTAATTGGATTAAGCTAGGATATGTACATAGACAAGGTGTTGAAACCGTTCAACATTCAAGATTCCAAGAAAGGTTTCTTGTCCATGACGCATGACATTAATCTTAGCAAGAGTCAGTGTCCTACGACCACTAATGAGCGAGACAAAATGAGTAGAATCTCATATGCTTCGGCTATTAGATCTATCATGTATGCCATGCTATGAACATGACCAGATGTGTCGTATGCTCTAAGTATTACGAGCAGATATCAGTCGAATCTAGGTGAAGGTCACTGGATAGCAGTCAAGAATATCCTTAAGTACTTGAGAAGGACAAAGAATGAATTTATTATTTATGGAGATGAGGAAGAGCTGGTCATAAATGGTTACATCGACGCTATCTTCCAAACCGACAAGGATGATTTTAGATCGCAATCTGATTTTGTGTTTTGTCTTAATAGAGGAGCAGTAAGTTGGAAAAGTTCCAAGCAAGGAATGATTGCTGATTCTACAACAGAGGCTGAGTACATTGCGGCTTCAGAAGCTGCAAAAGAGGCCGTATGGATAAGGACGTTCATTTATGAACTGGGTGTGGTTTCTAGTGCTTCCACTCCAATAGATCTCTATTGTGATAATAGTGGAGCCATAGCACAAGTTAAGGAGCCTAGATCGCATCAAAAGTCCAAGCACATACTTCGACGATATCACATTATTCGTGAGATCGTTGAAAGAGGTGATGTGAAGATATGCAAAGTGCACACGGATTTGAATATTTCTGATATGTTGACAAAGCCTCTCCCTCAACCTAAGCATGAGTTACACATAAGAGCAATGGGTACAAGATACCTATATGATTAACTCTAGTGCAAGTGGGTGACTGTTGGTGATATGCCCTAAAGGCAATCATGGAGATGATTGTATCACATCTATATTTATGAGTTATTAAATAAATGTTATTCTGTTTCTTGAATGAATCATCAGTTATAAAGATTAACAAGTATGTGCCTTGTTGGTGAAGCTCTTTTAACTTATATGATGTCATTCTAAAAGTATCCCTGGTCAGATGTCACTGGTCGAAACACTAGTGACTTATCGACCAGCACATGTATTGATTGATGACCATGTTTCACCGGTCATGGATATAGGGATATCGAATCAATAATGTGAACACATGTTAGAGAACATGTGGTTGGATTGACCCACCTTGTGACGCTGTTGAGATTTGTCGGTGTTTTAGAACCGAACTTACGTAAAGATTGTTTGATTCGGGGGGTCTCCTAGAATAGAATCATGCAGAGAGATTGACACGGGAATTTTTATCTGAGTTGGGCCTTCTCAGGAGAGAATAACAACCCTACTCCCGTGTGTGTATAGTATTAAGTGTATACTGAACAATCAAGGGAAAAACTCAGACTATTACAGATAGTGCTTGTATTCCTGATGGCTCGATCCTCGATCCTCGATCCTCTTTCCCTTTCTCTAGTTGCCGCCTTTTATAGTGCGTGAAGGAGCGGCGATTACTCGATAAGCGGCGCCTCATTACCTCTCGTGTGAGCGCATGTTGGTAGTAATTACGGTGTATTAATTCCTCCACGTCGCTCAATGACTATATACCGAGATAATGGGTATTACGTGCCATTATTCGTAGAATAACAAACAGATGATGATTTGTTTGAATCCCTTAATCAATAAGACCCACTTGTCTGCAGGTTCATTTGATTATAAGGTGGTCGTGGCTGACCTAGTCGTAGAAGAATCTACGACTATGAAGTAGTCGTAGCAAGACTTACGACTATGGGATAGTCGTAGCATAACTTACGACTATGGGGGTGGTCGTAGAAGAACTTACGACCATCCATTTGGTTCTTCCTTCATAACATTAAAGGGTACACTCGGGGTTCACATGACGCCATATTTACCTATAATAAAAATTATAGATAAAAGGTAAAATGAGGATTATTATATCCTCGCCATCTAGCCCCCACTTCAAGTGAAAGCAACTTACTTGGTAAAGGGTTCTAGATGGTCTTACGATCATGAGAGGATCGTGGAAAATAATCGAAGGAAAAACTCTTCGATTGTGTACTACTTTGACCAGAAATGTGCTTGGTCAAGAAAATTGCTTATGACTATCAAGTGGTCGTAAAAGCATTTCTACGATCACAAGGTGGTCGTAGTATAGTGATCGGAAGAAGGAACTTTCCGATTATCATTTCCTTTGGTTGAAAAGATCTAACCAAGGAAGTAATTTCGCTTGAGATGTAAACGCAAACCTGAATTTCTCGAGCGGACACACTGGGAATCTCAAACGACGCTTGCTAGCTTTGTCTGCTGAAGCGGTTCCGAGACGGTGGCGACCCTTGGAATGTCACGCCCCGGCTCAAGGTACGCTGTGATTATATATACTCACCGAGGGTAAAACCTAAGATCTTACTTTTCCCCAAATTGCTCCTTTGTTCTTCAAGCTCTTGCCTTCTCCGCCGAAGTCGTTCTTGCCTTCTCGCCGCCACTCCAATTGTGCCCTCTTTTTCGACCCAAAATTTCTGCTTCCGAGAGAGATGGCCAGAAAGTTTCGATTGGGAAGAGTCGGAGATGGATGCGCGAAGATTCAAGCCCTAGTTGTCGCCGGAAGATTCCAGAGAAGACTCTTGTGAAATGGCTTCCCAGATTTGGGCAAAGATTAGCCGTCGGGGAGAATGGGCAAATTCCGCCTTCCGGGCTTATTGTGAGTGTGGCCTTCAACGCTCGCTCACCCCTTTCTCACTGTTGTGCTCGAGCATTTTGGGGTGGAGTTAGTGAACCTTGGTCCTAACTCTATCACCATCTTGGCGGCCAGATATTTTTGCGAGGCGACAGGAATTCCCATGACCTTGAGCTTTTCCAATATTTCTATGGAATGTCTCGGCAAGCGGGATTCTTTGAAGTTGTGGTCTAAAACTCCATGACGGAAGTCGAGGGAGTATATTCAGAGTTTCACCCGGTCTTCGTTGGTCGGATGGAGGAAGAGGTGGTTTCTTCGAAAGTCACCTCGAAGATGACCTCTCTTTCGTGGGAAAGGTCATTGAAAAGCAATCTTCATGGGATTCGACTCTGAAGATATCACCGGATTGCCCTTATGTTCAAGCTATCAAGGACTTGAAGAAGGAAGGGTCGCCGGATGGCATGTGGTGAAAGATTTCATCACGCCGAATTAGTCCTTTGAAGAAACGAGCATCCCTATGTGGAGATACTCGGGGCTAATGACTCCAACCGGGGACTACAACGAGGGTAAGTGAATTTTCGACTTAGCTCTCGGTTTGGTCTTTTCGCAGTTGTTTAAAAGATGCCTTTATCTGTTTGAGCAGATCTTTCACCAATGGAGATTGACGTTAGAGTCAAACTCGCGTTTGTGAGAAGTCTCCGCCACTTAGTGTGGCGGTTCCTAAAATCCTTTGATGCGTCGATCCGCAGAGGAAAGGATGGTTTGCCTAAAGGTAATCAAGAGTTGATTTTATCTTTAAGACTTTATAGTCGTAGAAAGAACTTACGACTAGAGAAATGTTGTAGAAAAACTTACAACTTAGTCGTGACCGTAGGAAATCTTACGGTCGAGGAAAGGTCGAGAAAAACTTACGATTTGATATTGGTCGAGAAAATCTTACGACCGCTAGTAATTCTTCTCTTCGCTTTTGCTTTACGTAAAGTAGGCATGGAAAATCGTCGGGATGATGAAGAAGCATCATCGATAACCATCGGTGCGGGGTTGACAAAGGACAAAGGCTCGGCTCCTTCGTCCAAGAGACGCCGACTTTTAAGGGGTGACGACAAAGGAGGGTGAGCTCGAGTTCTAGTCCTTGACGGATCCTCTGCAAAGCTTGTGGCGGATATAGCAGAATCAAGCCGAGGCTAAAAAGTCAAGTGGAGGAGGTCAAGTAGTGAACCTCTAAAGCGCAAACCTCGCAAGGCCAAGGTACCCTTCTATTATGACAAAAATCTTTCGCAGGTTTACGCCACTCCGGTTTTATTAAGCACATGGAAAAGAAGAACTGGAAGGATTTTATGTCTTTTGTGAAGGATAATACCGCTCAAAGAGAGCCTATGGTCGATGACAATGTTGCTCTTGGAGTGGTCGAGACCGATCTCGGCCATCCGAAAGTCGAGACCGAGAGATGGTCCTGTTCAAAATCCACGACGGACGTGGTCGTGGCTAAGCCCATTCTTCAACTCGAACTTCACCGAAGTGGTCGTAGAGAAGAAGAAATCTTCCGTTGGGAAAGTGACTCCCAAATTCCTGTTTAGGTCCAAGGTGCAGAGGTATGTGAAATATACTAAAGTGTAAGAATAGAATTTACCTTTTTCCTTTTCACAACCTGAATTGCTTTCCTTTTGCTGTTTTTAGCCCGACTCCTTCAGCACCCGAGAATGCTTCCGTTGAGAAGCCTATTGCTACCTCTCCATTTCTTTGGAGAGATAACAAGGAAGTGGTCGAGGATCATCCTCGGCCCATGTGGTAGAGGAAGTCGTGGCGCCTGAAGTGGTTACGACAACCAATGAGGTACCTGTTGTACCCAGTAAGGTAGCGGCTACAACCTCTGAAGTAGTAGCGGTGACCACAGAGATGGTCGTGGAGACTCCAAAGCAGCAGCTGCGACCACTGAGATGGTCGTGAAAGCTCCAAAGAACAGTGCGACTCTCGAGGCGGTCGCTACGACCACCGAGATGGTCGTGGATAGAACAGAGGCAGCCGCAAGCCTCTGGTCAAGATGGTGGCGGTTCTGTCCACCGTGCCGGAAAGGAGATCGTTGCAAACGTTCCTCCCGGTACCCAAAGAGAAACTGAAGTTACAGAATCAGAAGAAGAAGAGTATTTCAACTTGTACCGACTTCTTTGGGCTCGCTTCCATCGAGGGTCTTCGCTTTCAGATCTCGCGATCGAAGTCCCCATCCCAACGATATTCCCAATAGAGGGATACCTTTGATAATGAACGCCTTGAGAAGGTTTGGTGGGACCAAGTCACGAGGGTAGACAAGTCAAGATCCGGAGTCGGTTTACTCGATGTTTGCTCGATCAACTATGAATGTAAGTACTTAATCGCACTTATATATACAGTATAATCTTCTCTTGTTTCTCCATTGTCTTTTCATCTTGCGAGAAAGCCATAGAGCAAATCGCCGTTGTCGGTGAATATCATCGACAACTTCTAGAGTATGACAGAAAGAGGAACTCGCAAACATGCAGAGAGGTGGTAAGTCACCGCTATTCATAGTCACCTTGGATTTGACTACTTATATAGTGCTTACGGATTTGTCATGGAAAAACTCATGACTAGGTAATGGTCGAAAAGACTTATGACCGGTGGCTTTGTCGTAGAAGAACTTACGACTAGGTTAATGGTTGTAGAAGAACTTACAATCGATTGACCCATGCTCATGTCCTTTGTTATCCTTTGCGTGTTAAACAAAGGACGCTAAGATCTTAGCCGACTCGCTCGATTATGAAAAAGAGGAGTCGAAAAAGTTTAGGAAGAGGTATTAGACCTCAGGAAAAAGCTTAAAGAAGCTAACTCGCAACCATGAAGTCGCAGGAAAAATTAAGCAGATTAAGTGTGAACTTAAGACGCTTATATCTTTGATCTTTACCTAACTCTTGCTTCTTTTTTCGAAAAAAGAAGACGAGACGAAAAAGCTCCAGAATGAAGTTAGAGAGAAAACTTCAGTTATTCACGAGCTTACTCGTATGTCCAAAAATAAAGATCAAAACCTTGAGACGTTGGGAACTCGAATATCAAGTAAGTAATTCTTTACCGCAATTCCTTTACGAAGTTATTTCCTTTTCTCACTTCCACTTCCTTTCTAGCAAAGGACGTTAAATTGAGAGAACTTGAGGCTGAAATCGCGGATAAAGCCGTGATTTATAAACTGCAATCCTTTTTGCAAAGAAGAATGTAGAGGATATTGTATCATGGGAGAAAAAGTATGCCGAGACCGTTGCTTCCCATAATGAAGAGGTCAAGAAGTTGATTCTCAACTAGTGGGTAAGAAATTCTTTTACCCGTGATTATTTTTGTCTTTTTTTCCTCTAGGAGTTTATTTTTGTTTGACCAATCTTATTTCTTGAGCAAGTGGTCGAAAACAAAAAGCTCATGAGGCTTCAACTTGTACCCAACAGAGATGGAAGCAATGAAGATTAAACTTCAAGGAAACATCACGCCTCTGAACAATGTGCTTGGTGAGCTACATAGTGAGGGAAAGACTCCTCAAGATGATACAATAGCTGCTCACACAAGTACCATTGGGGATCAAGTCGATTTTGCAAGATCTTGTGACCACTCAAGGCCAACCAAGTGAATCGATAAAGGAGGCGGTCGAAGCTGCATGTAAGTTATGCATTAGAAAAACTTAAAGCTCATGACCCCAACCTTAATGTGCAACCACTCGGCCGACTTCAAGCGCTCTCAAGGTAAGGAAGACGTCGATGGAGGAGATGCAATCGGTTAGTAGGAAAGTTTCAGAGGAGATGCGGTTGGGCTCTCCCTCTTGAGTAATCTGTAATGAACTTGTGAAAAAGCAGTCTTTTGTTGATGTAATCCATCTTGTTCCTCGCAAATCATCTTGTCGAGTAGTTAGTAACTCAAAAGATAATTAACGAATTTAAAGACTAAGAAATGAAGTCAAATGTAATGACTTTATCCTAGCCCCGACTATTTGCTTAGTTTGTGAAAACTAAGTAAATAGTTTTGTCTCTCGCAAATCATCTTGTCGAGTAGTTAGTAACTCAAAAGATAATTAACGAAATAAAGACTAAGAATTGAAATCAAATTATTCTAGCCCTCGACTATTTCTTCGAGTTTGTTTAGACAAACTAAGTAAATAGTCTGAGAAAGGGTTTCAAAGCAGAGAGGTTTGTTTAACTTGTAGTTTTTGGGTCTCAATTGTCATGCATCGTCGAAAGGGTGGTAACGAGTTGACACTAGGAAGTTCCTTCTAGTGGGCGTGACCACGCAGCAGAGAGGAGAGGCTTCGACTAGGTAATGTTAACATCTCCGACTAGTTTAATCAAATCGAGAACGGCAACTTGAGTTAAGCAAACGCGTCAGAGGACTTTAAAATATTTACTCGTCCTTCTCGGTGGACTCGATAAGTCATCCCCGTAGCAAGAGTAGGAAAGCGAACAAAGCTAGGAAGCTCCTTCGATTAGGCAAGGTGACCACGCAGAGAGGAGAGGCTTCGACTAGATGTGTCTCTTCCTCCCACCGCTTGAGATGAAACGAGTACACCCAAGACGGTTAAGCAAATCGAGAAAGTGCGCTCTTCTTAGAGTATTTTTCAAATTAACTGAATAAATAAACTAAGGTGAAAAGAGTTGGCCTTCAAAAATATGTCGACTAAATAAAACCCGAGTTCTTTGTGTTGGCCATAAAAGCGAGTAACAAGTCGACACTAGGAAACTCCTTCTAGTGGGCGAGTGACCACATGCAGAGAGGAGAGGCTTCGACTAGGTGATGTTATCGCCTTGACCAAAGTGTAAAGAAAACTAGGTGTTTAAAACATAGTCGAAAAATAATGAAAGCACTACTCAAAAGTAAGACAATAGAGATAGAAAAAACCTGATTCTTTATTGTCCGAATGGCTGGTTACACATAGAACTTATGAATCGGGTCAATGTTCCAAGAATTCGAGAGAACTCCGCCGTCTTCCATTGCCAATCGTACCGACCCTGGACGAGTAACTTCGACCACTGTGTAAGGACCTTCCCACTTGGGAGAAAGTTTGTTCCGATTAGACTTGGATTGGCAAAGCCTCAATACCAAGTCACCTACAAAGAAGGTCATGCGAGGTTTAACCTTACGATCGTAGAATCTTCGCAGGCTTGTTGGTAGATTGTCGAACTAATTAGGGCTGGTTTCTCCTTTCTTCAAGTAGATTAATATCATCTGCTCAATTTGTTCTGGTTGGAGTCCGTGAATGTTTCGACTCGTGTTGACCGTATCTTTAGTTCCGGAGGAAGCATAGCTTCAGCACCGAAGACTAAAAAGAAAGGTGTTTCTCCTGTAGCCCGACTGGTAGTTGTACGAACTGCCCATAATACAGAGGGTAATTCTTGTACCCAAGCCCCGAGCGCTTGATGAGTTGGTCAAGACTCGAGTTTTAATTCCTCTCATTATTTGGCCGTTTGACGCTCGACCGCCCCATTACTCTGGGTATGGGCCACAAAAGCATAACATAACTTGGTACCCAACTCGTCATAAAATTCCTGAAATTTTGCGCTCAAAATTGCTTACCATTATCTCGTAATTATTCGACTTGGTACTCCAAATCGAGTAATTACGCATCTCATCATAAACCGTTTTTTTGCTCCGTTGTTATCGATCCACAGTGTTCGCTTCAATCCATTTTGTGAACGATCAATAGCCACAAAAGGAACTCAAACCTCCGGAGCTTTAGGAAACGGTCCTGTGATATCAAGACCCTGTGTTGCAAAAGGCCAAGATAGAGGTATTGTTTGTAATGCCCGATTTGGTTGGTGTATTTGCTCGCTATGAAACCGCATCGACACACTTTTTAACCAACTCTTTAGCATCGTATAGGGCTGTTGGCCAGTAAAAACCTTGTCGAAAAGCCTTGCCGACCAACGTTCTGTAGGAAGCATGATTTCCACAAATGCCACCATGTATGTCGTGAAGGAGTGTTAATCCTTCGCTCTGCGAAATGCATCGCATGAGCACCCCTTGAGTACCTTGTTTATAGAGAACTCTTTCGACCAAAGTATACATTTTGGCTTTTCGGGATAAGCGATCTGCCTCAAGATCGCCTTGGTCTGTAACCCTTCAAGATAATCATAGATGGGCGCCATCCATGTATCCTCGTATTCTAGAGAGGCTGCCTCAATAGGAGGTGTCTCGGCTCTTCGACCGAGAGAAGGCTTCGAGTTGTTCCAAGAAGACTCCTTTTGGTACTTCAGATCCGAAGAAGCTATTCGAGCAAGTCGGGTCTGCGAGAAATTATCCTTTCGAGGGATGAATTGTGCCTCAAACCTAATAAATGCTTTTCTAGCTTACGATTCGATAAGTACGAGACATTGTCGGGTTAGAGCACCTTTGGTACTCTTACCGACTTGATTCACGACTAGTTGAGAGTCTCCTCTCACGAGTAGTCGGCGAATCGAGAGCGCCATTGCTTTCAGATACCGACTAGCAAACCTTCAGATTCGCCACATTATTAGTGGCCCGAAAGTTTAATTGTATGGCATACTTTAAGGTCTCTCCGTTAGGAGATACCAGACCACCTGATTTCGAGCCACTTAAAGTAAGTGACCGTCAAAGTACATCGCCCTTTCGGTCGTGGGAATCGATCGGGATCCTGAACATGTTCAGATTTGTCCATTCGGCGACAAAGTCCGCCAAGATCTGGGATTTAACGACCGTTCGACACGAAATGGATGTCGAACTCCCCAAGTTCGACCGACCATTTTGCCATGCGCGCCCCATTGCTTCCCTATTCGGAGGATCGCTCCTAAGGGAAACTCGGGCAGACGCCTGACTAGTTTGTGCGCTGAAAATAATGCCGCAGCTTCTCAAGACATGAGGAGGGCATACAAAAGCTTTTGGACCGAGGGTAACGCTCCTTAGGTCGTGTAAAACTTCACTTACGTAGTAAACCGGTCGCTGTACATTTTCACGTTCTACAACCAAGATCTACCGATCGTACTGTGGTGTGGCAACTAGGTAAACCAAGAGCGTTTCTTCCGGCCTGAGAGACCGAATAGGAGCACTCGAAGGTACCTCTTGACATCCTTAAAGGCAGCGTTTGCCTCTTTCGACCACTCAAAACTTTCGTGTCTCCTTAGAAGTTTAAAGAAAGGTAGTCCCTTTTCTCCCGATCGTGCGATGAAACGACTTAGAGCCGCCATGCACCCAAAGTGAGTTTCGACTTCTTTCCGTGTAGTTGGAGGACGATTTGTAAAATGGCTTTTATCTTTTGAGGATTCGCTTCAATTCCTCGTATAGATACTAGGAATCCAAGCAATTTCACTCAAGAGATTCCAAACACACACTTCTCGTGATTAAGTTTTAAGCAATGTTTTTGAGATTGTCGAATGTTTCTTGTAGGTCGGTAATATGATTAAGTTTCTTGATGCTTTTGACAACTAAGTCATCAACATAGGCTTCTAGATTTCGGCCTAATTGAGATGAAAAAGTTGCTGCATCAAGCGTTGAAAAGAAGTTAGCGCGGCATTTTTAGACCAAATGGCATTTTGACATAGCAAAATATACCAAATGGTGTAATAAATGCGGTCTTTTCTTCATCGTCTAGACACATATTAATCTGGTGATATCCGAATATGCATCTAAAAACTTAACATTTCACAACTGCGCAGAGAGTCAACCAACCGATCGTCACGAGGTAAAGGAAAATCGTCTTTTGGACAAGCTTTATTAAGATCAAGAAAGTCTATGCACATACGCCATTTGCCGCTTGACTTTCTAACCATTACAGGTTAGCCAACCATTCGGATGGTTGACCTCTTATAAAGCCCGCTTAAGTAGCTTATCCAATTCGATTTAATAGCATCTCGCCGATCGGGGCAAATCTCCGCAATTTTTGTTTTACTGAGTACTTTGTCGGGCCGTAAGGCTAGCTCGTGCTCGATCACCTCCCCGGGACTCGGGCATGTCGGATGCTTGCCACGTGAATACATCTGCGTTAGCTCGGAGGAAGGTGATGAGGCGTCTTCCTATTTGGGGTCGGAAGTATCCTCGATGCGAACGATCTTGAGGGCTCCCTGGCCCCAGAGGAACCTCTTTGACTTTGTCGTTCGGCTTTGGTGTAGCTTTTAGGCTTCGACTTGCTAGTCGAAGGTCGACTTTCTTCTCGAGTTGGTATTTGTCCTACCATCTCAAGGATCGACGATCGCAGTATGCGCCATCTTCTTGTCACAATGGATTGTAATTACTCCTTTGGGACTCGCATCTTAATACATTGATATCCATAATGAGTAGCCATTAGAATTTTGCCAAAGTTGGTCGTCCGAGTATGGCGTTATATGTCAGATCGAAATCGACCACATCAAAGGAGATTTTCTCTCGTCACGAAATTACTTGGTGAACCAAATGTTAAAGGAAGAGAAACTTGACCAATTGGTTTGGTCAAGATCCGGTGACAATCCCATGGAAAGAGTATCGCATCGGTCTTACTTTGGTCCCGGTACTTGCATGTCATCCGGGGCACTCGTAAATAAAATATTTAACGAGCTTCCACCATCAACCAAAACTCGATTGACCCGACAATTGTTGATGGTGGGTTCGACCACGATTGGGTATCGACTGTCGAGTCGAAGGATCGGCGATCACCCTTCTCGAAAGAAATGGTGACTTCCACCACTTCGATAATTTATTGACGAGAGGAGGATCTATGGAGTTTACCTCGCGTTCAGACCTTTTTGTCGCTTTGATTCATATGACGATGATCCCGTAGATGTGTTCAATGGTGTGTTGCGGATCTCGAGCGGCATCTCCTCTTCATCATCTCAAGATTTATGACCACCGGTTTGACCTACCGCCAAGGGTGGGAAGTGGTCCTTGTCGCTGTAGTAGTCTTCAAGCTTTCGTTGGAAGACCTTAGATTCTTGAAGGTCATGCCCTTCCTTTTTATGGAAAGGACACCACCTAGGCTTATCATTTTTCCGATCGTATGCTTACCTTTGCCTCTCGCCGGAGTGTGGCTTGATGTGCGTGGCTCTTTATCATTCATGACCAATACCTCCTTGGAACCGTGGGTTTTTGACCCTTCATCTTATTCTTGGACTTTTTGCTTTCTTATCCTTCTTCTTACCAACTTCACCGCTCTCAAGATGGATTGTCTTCACGATCGATTGTGTTGTTCCACTCGACCGCCTCAGAGGCAGTAGCATATCGATCGGCCATTTCGAAGAGTTCGACGACAGAAGTAGGAGGATTTAAAGCAATATCCTCTGTTATCCATCTACTACGGACTCGCTTGAAAGCCCCGATGACAGATGAATCAAAACTTAGGAATTGAGTTACTGAACCGATCAAGCGCTTGATGAATCTGGCGCAATGTCTCGTTGTCGCTCGTCTCATCCGTGCAAGTCGTCCTCCTTTCTGTATGCATTGTATATGCCTTGGAAATTTGCCAAGAGAAGATCGCAGAGATGTTGCTAAGAATAGATCGACTCGAGTGGTTGGTTTAGTAACCACGATCGAAAGCGATCCTTCGAGCACGCTTGGAAGGTAATTTGCCATCACATGCTCTCCTCCTCCTGCTTTGCTTTCCGAATAAATTGTGTAAATTTGAAGGAATTCGATGGGATTTTGGGAACCATCAAACTTCTCCATGTTCACCGGTCGAAAACGAGGTGGCAATGAACGGCTCGAGATCGGCGAGAATGCCCGACATCCAAGAATGACTTCTTGACGCCTCCTTTGCGTAAAAGAAGGGTTGATATCATCGGTGGTCGACTCGACAATACCCAAGAATAGGTTGACCCGACCAGAATAGGTCTCGGTCCCACGAGGGAATACTCGTAGTTTATCTCGCTGCTGCAGATTTCCATGTCGGAGTGGTGAACGATCACCTTCCGAGGAGCTTGTTGATCATCGGTCATTTGAAGACATTTCTTCGAGTAGGAGATCGACACGACTTGTCATCTTACCGATTTCTACGCGGTGATATGTTGGATTGATCGGTAGCAGAAGAAGTCGTATGGGTACGACTACTTGAATGATGTCGACGAGGAGCTTCATTTTTTCATTGTACTCGAAGCCTTTGTGCGATCTCTTCAACAAGAGGTCGAGCTTGGCGTTCGGGCTAGCTCTTGAGTTGGATTCTCGAGCAAATCATTGATGTCTTTGGAGCTCTCGAGCTTCCTCGATTGATATTGAATACGCCCGAGCAAATTCTTCCGAGCTTCAATCTTCTTCCTTGAATTGCCTCAAGATTTTCTATGTTAGACTCTTGAGATTGCCTCAATGAAGCGAGAATGTCGAGGATTTCCTGGCGCTCATGAAGGCGCTGGTCGTGTCCGCCTTGATGGTGGTGTCTCGCCATTGCCACGAGGGGGGCGCATGTGTGACCTTCGGGAAGGGTCTCCATCTCGGTCTCTAGAAGAGTGATCTTGATCTCGAGGAAGGACGAAGACCTCCGCTGATGATTCTCACTTGCGCCGAGGCCTCTCCGCTTGAGGAGTCGCCGAGACACCATCTCGACGACTTGGAGTAATCCCTCCAAGTAGGGAAGTCCGGTTATAACTGTCTCCGTCGGCAGTGTGACCATGGAGAGATGGTCGAATTTGCGGAAAAGCATGCTTGATCCCGCTCTCTCTGGCGTTATCCAGAGAGAGAGAATCACCAGATCTTGGTGAAGTCCTGCATGTGGCTTCTAGAGCTTGCCTCACCAAGTCGGACCGCCTTAGGGAACTTGGACACTTCGAGGAAAAACTCTCGTCAGGTCGTGAGTCCACCTAGGTGTGGTCCTGGTCAAATTGACCCTTGCCCTTGAGAGGGTAGATTCTCTCTTGGACGTCTTGTTGTGGGGATAAGGATCCTCCTCAACTCCACCGCGACATTGTCTCCTAGATCGTGGGAAGATCCCTGAGGCAAGAATGCCATAGGATGAGTCATCACTCGGTTCAGAATCAATCCGGCATCCATGTCGACGTCACAGACCGCCAAGTCGAACCAGTTCTCCTCGCTCCATTCTCCGCCATGAGTGCATGAGATTTGGAAAACAAAGAGAATGTTTGACAAGAAATTACCGAAGATCCCCACGGTCGGCGCCAAGCGCGGTGTTTTAGAACCGAACTTACGAAAGATTGTTTGATTCGGGGTCTCCTAGAATAGAATCATGCGAGAGAGATTGACACGGAATTTTTATATGTGTTGGGCCTTCTCCGGAGAGAATAACAACCCTACTCTGTGTGTGTATGGTATTAAGTGTATATGAACAATCGGGAAAAACTAAGACTATTACAGATAGTGCTTGTATTCTCGATGGCTCGATCCTCGATCCTCCTTCCCTTTCTCTAGTTGCCGCCTTTTATAGTGCGTGAAGGAGCGGCGGTTACTCGTAAAGCGGCTACTCATTACCTCCTCAGAAGGCGCATGTTGGTAGTAATTACCGTGTATTAATTCCTCCACGTCGCTCATGACTATATACCGTAGATAATGGGGTATTACGTGCCATTATTCTCAGAGAATAACAACAGATGATGACTATTTGAATCCCTTAATCAATAAGACCCACTTGTCTCGCAGGTTCATTTGATTATAAGGTGGTCGTGGCTGACCTAGTCGAGAAGAATCTACGATTATGAGGTAGTCGTAGCAAGACTTACGACTATGGGATAGTCGAGCATAACTTACGACTATGGGGGTGGTCGAGAAGAACTTACGACCATCCATTTGGTTCTTCCTTCATAACATTAAAGGGTACACTCAGGGTTCACATGACGTCATATTTACCTATAATAAAAATTATAGATAAAAGGTAAAATGAGGATTATTATATCCTCGTCAAGATTGTTATGATTTTATGTGTCGTCAGTTGGTCTCAAGTAATGATGATGTATAATCCTTAGACATGAGATTAGCATGGTTTCCTACATGTATAATAGTGCACTTAGGGGTTACCAAATACTACTCCGTAACTGGGTAGTTATAAATGTAGCTTTCGGCTATACTATGAAACATGCGGAGGAATGTGACTGGTCGGATATGGGATTTACCCCTCCTAACATAACAGGAGAGATATCTCTGGGCCCCTCG
Source organism: Phyllostachys edulis (assembly GCA_036346405.1). Lineage (NCBI taxonomy): Eukaryota > Viridiplantae > Streptophyta > Magnoliopsida > Poales > Poaceae > Phyllostachys > Phyllostachys edulis. The sequence continues at coordinate 87,392,033 of CM070550.1, forward strand.
ATGTGGTCGGATAAAGAAAATGCATGGTCATGCCACTAGTGGTCGAAGAGTTCGACCACATGAAGTTATCCGACACTTGATTGAGAAAGTATTGAACACTCCATAGATGACATAATATCTCACCTGGAGTTCAACCGGATATCGTGTGGCAAAGGGAGAATACATGAGTAGGTATTTCAGTTCGATCAGATGCAGACTAGTCATATGGAGATACGAGCTGGTCGTAGGTTGGTCGAACATAATCACTAAGTGGTCGAAACCTGGTCGTAAGGAGTTACGAGCTGGTCGAGACCAATTATGAGTTGGTCGTATAGAGATACGAGCTGGTCATTAGTGATAAGGACATGGTCGTAGATCATATTGCATTAAGGTTCGTTCGATATAATTTGTGTGTATTCAGGAATCGTTATGTCCTGCTAGGAGCCGCTAACGACTCATGATCGGAAAGGAGTTTCCGAGTCACAACTGATTACGCATGAACCTAATGGGTCACACACTTAACGGGTTGGAACAAACGTGTTCGGATAGGATCTGTCATAGACACTATATAAAAAGATGCTTGAGGCTATTGGGAGAGACGAGAGATAACGAGAGTTGCTCCACCAAAACCCTAGCTGTCATCTTCTCAAGAGAGCCATACTGTGCCACTTGGTTCTAGCACACCGACGTATGGAGTTCCTTCTCTGGATGTGTGGATACCGTGGAGGCACTACTGCGGTTGCTGTTACGCTTGAGGATGATCCACGACTTTGCAAGGAACACGATTGGTTGCTGGAGGAGACGATCGACATCGAGGAACGCTGGACGATCGACTACGACCATTACATCAACGCTCTCTTCGTTGGATCAAACTGCTCCAACTCTTCTGGTGCTGCATTGTGCGTCTTGTGGTAACAATCTATGATCTTCTACTTGTATGACTTTCTGGTTTAGCGGTAGAATTTTTGAATTGCCAGCTAGTGTAGCCTACCCGTATCCCTTCAGAGAAGACCGCTTTTTGCACTCATGAGGGCTTATTTGAATTTTTGGTGATGGCTTTTGGGTTGACCAACGCCCTGGGAACCTTTCAAGCTCTCATGAACGAGGTTCTTCGGCCATACCTACACCGTTTTGTACTTGTGTTCTTTGATGATATCTTGATTTAAAGTTCATCATGGGCGGATCATCTACGGCATGTACGGGCGGTACTCCAATGTCTCCAACAACAACAGCTTTTCCTCAAAAAGTCTATGTGCCTTTTTGGGGATACCTCCGTGACATACCTCGGCCATGTCATCCGGGCCGAGGGCGTCGCCATGGATCCTTCCAAGGTGGCCGACGTCAGGGACTAGCTGCGCCCCCATTCTGTGCGTGCTCTCCGTGGGTTCTTGGGGCTGGCCGGTTACTATCAGTACTTCATCAAGGACTTTGGCACCATTGCAACACCTCTGACACGCCTCCTTCAAAAGGAGGGCTTCGTTTGGGCCATCAAGGCTGACTCGGCATTCACCGCACTCAAGGGGGCACTGACCATAGCACCGGTACTCCAGTTGACGGACTTTGCTTCCCAGTTCATGGTAGAGTGCGACGCCTCGGACATGGGTTTCGGTGTCGTGCTGCATCAAGGCATGGACGCCATCGCCTTCTTCAGTCGGCCGATTGCCGCATGCCACACCAAGCTAGTGGCATATGAGCGCGAGCTGATTGGCCTTGTCCAGGCTGTGCAACATTGGTGGGCATACTTGTGGGGATGTCCATTCAAGGTCTGCACGGATCAATACACCCTCAAGCTCCTGCTCGACCAACGACTGTCCACTATACCTCAACACCAATGGGTGAGCAAACTATTTGGATTTGACTTTGCTGTTGAGTTCAAACCAGGGCTCGTGGCTGATGCTCTCTCCCAGAAGGAAGTCAAAATGGTGGCCGCATGCGCCATTACTTCTCCCCGATTCGACTTCTTTGATGAGCTCCGTCAGGCCGCACTCACAGAGCTGGAGCTATCTGCCCTACGGACGCGCATCGAGGCCGGCGAGCTCACAGCCTCGTGGTCCCTGCTCGATGGCATCATGTGCTTCAATCGACACGCACACGTGCCGACCACATCACCTCTCCACTCGATGGTCCTGGCAGCTGTCCACGATGGTTCCCATAAGGGTATTCAGAAAACATTGCACTGACTACGTCAGAACTTTCATATCCCTCATGATCGGGCAGTGGTGCAAGCATTTGTCCATGCGCAGTGTGTTAGTGTAACAAAACCAAATAGCTTCAGCTAGTCGGTTTATTGTTCCCTTTGGAGGTTCCCAGCTGTGTTTGGTCTGACATCTCTATGGACTTCATCGAAGGATTCCCAAAGGTTGGTGGGAAATCGGTTATTTTGACCGTTGTGGATCGCTTCTCAAAGTATGCTCACTTCATTCCATTGGCACATCCTTATTTCGTGTCTTCAGTCGGCCATGTATTCTTTGCTGAGATTGTTCGCCTGCATGGTATACCAGTGTCGATTGTCTCTGACAGAGATCCAGTATTCACCTCCAAGTTTTGGAAAGATTTGTTTGCACAGTGTGGCACCGCATTGAATATGAGCATGGCCTTTCATCCCTAATCTGATGGGCAATCTGAGGTGGTCAATAAGGTCATCACTATGTACCTCTGTTGCATGACGGGCGATCATCCTCGACAGTGGATCCGTTGGTTGCCCTGGGCTGAATTTATTTATAATACATCCTACCATTCAACACTGCGTACTACTCCGTTCTGGGTCGTGTATGGGTGCAATCCACCGTCTTTTCAGGATTATGAGCCCAGTGAGGCGTGCACTTCGGTCGTGGACTAGGAGCTCCAGGACCACGACCTCTTTTTGTCTAATGTCCGTGGTTGTTTACAACATGCTCAAGAGTGTAACGTCCCAAAATTTGGGTTTTCAAAAATCTTTTGATTAGTTTAGGTTCCTGGAAAATTTCGCCAATTTTATTCGAATTAATAAAGCTTAATTGAGAATTTTCTAAATTAAAAATATTTAATTTGACTAATCTAAACATTAATTAAATAAAAAACCTGTGTTATTTAGCTTCCTTGTGTTCCAAGGAATTTTCTGGTATTTTCTGAGATTTTTCTGGATTTGTTTGCTATTTTATTTGACCTCCTTGATTTTTGGGATTTTCTTTAATTCCGAAAATCCTAATTTCTTCTCTCCTGCTGCATGCTACAGTAACCGTCGGTTACTGTTCACATCGAATTCCATGCCGTCTCTCGTTTCCAGCCGAGGGACTCGTTCCGAACACATTCCAATTCAAACTTGCCCAAAACAAACTCTCATTTTCTTTCTCCTCTCGGTTCATCCGGATCCCAACCACCTCATGCTACAGTAATTCGCGATTCACTGTTCATCCGGAGCTCCAGCCGAACAGACTTATTCCAGTCCGTGTTCGTTTCAAACTCAAACTTCTAAATTTTATATCTCCCTCTACGGTACGTAGAAAGGTAAACAGTTTGCGCTCACGCGTCCGTCTTGATCTCCTCTTCCAATCCCCTAAATTGGTTTCCTCCGAATCATCCTCGTTTCGTCGCAATCTGCAGAATACCGAGCTCCCCAAAAGGTCTTCTCCGGCGAGTTGCGCCTTCATCCAACGTCCGCCGACCGAACCGTCTGTGGCGTTGGCTTCGCGTCGTCGTCCTCTACGTCATGGTATCATCCACTTCGCTCGAAGATCGCCGGAGCCACGTCAAGCTGTAGAGCCGAACCACGTTCGTCGCGTTGCCCGCTTCCTCGGTGAGTTTTTCCAAAATCTGATCGCACCATTGCGTCTGGCTCGTCGTTTCCTTTCCGTTTTGCCCCTTCGCCGCCGCCGCGTCGCCTCCGGCCGCCGGCCACCGTGCGCACTGTATATACATGACACTGTAGTTTCATGGTCCTGTAGCGTAGCAATTCATTCATGCGTTCGTAGTTGGTCCTGCTTTTCAAACCGGTGGATCGCCCCTTCCTTTTCTCACGCACCCGAAGCCCAGCGCTCGCCGGCCGTCTCCTGATCTTTGCGTGTTTCAGCCAGCCAACCGAGCCGCTGTTCTTGCGCGTGCGCATGAGCAAGCTCGGCCAGCGCTGGCTCACCCCCGGTTCTCCTTGGCTCGCGTGTGGATCAGACCCGAGCCGCACCAGCTCGCCTTTTTTCTTTTGCTCCCTAATCGGTGGACCCAGCGAGACTGTCCTTCGTGTTCCTCTGGGACTCACATGCCTGTATCCGAGCCAAACACAGCAGCGCCGCCGCCTTCCCTCGGACTCCCTCATCTCCAGCACTATTTAAAGAACCGACCGCGTCATAATGTGCGTCCTGTGCTCCTCTTCCAAAACCCTAAAGTTCCCTCCCCAATCTCGCCTTGGTTACGCCGCCATCCAGCAAAAACCGAGACGGCCTCGAAGCTCTTCTCTGACGAAATTCATCGCCGTCCGACCTCCTCAGCCCGCATCGTCTTCGCCGCTGGGTGCGCATTAGCGAGAGCTACGCCATGCTCGCACCATCTTTTCCCGAGGACCGCTCCTTCGCCGTTATCGTCTTCGTCATCAAAACAGATCGTGGCATCCGTTGTCGATCTACAACTCCGGTGAGCCCTATGCCGTTCTGTGCGCGTCATGTCGTGCCATGACCTATTCTCATCTAATCCCCGCCTTCCCTTTTGTTCTCTCAGCCACCGAATTGCCGCTGCCCCTATGCACATGAACCAACCGAAGCTTCTGCTCCCTGTAGCAGGTTTTCGGTCCTGTACTGGTGTTCGTTTGCCTCTGATTGTTTCCCTGTCGATTCCTTCCTTTCCTCTCTTCCATGTGGGTCCCAACAGTATATACCTTTACCTATGTGCTTTCTTGGACCATGCATGCATGAAGTAGATGTCAGTACAAGATGTGTGTATGTGCGCTAACACATGCATTTTCTTTGTCTGACCTTCTGATGTGTGGCCCTCTTGCCATTCGATTAATTCCAACCATATATCTATTCATCTCCCTTACATGTGGACCCCACATGTCATCTACCTATTAGAAACCCTACTTATCTCTCTCTTACATGCGGGTCCCGCATGACAGTCAACCCTTAGTCAAACCCTAGCCTTGAGCTTGGTCCACCGTGGACTAGCATATCTCTGTGGACCTGGTCCATAGACCAGTGACCCACATGTCAATCCCTAATCCTATTTTCGGAAATTCATCTAATTTCTGAACTTCAATTATCCTTTTGGTCCCACATGTCATTCACTATCTTTGATCTCTCTCACTTACCAGTGGACCCCACTTGTTAGTCTCCAATTCAGTTTATTTATTTTAACCCGAAGGAATATTCTTTGAATATTCTTTTCTTTCTCCATTTCATCATTTCATGTGATCTTTCAAAGCTCACATCTTTTGCATCCGAACTCCGATTGAGTTCATTCAAATTCCTAAATTCATCTCAATTCAATATCTATCTATCTGAGTTTATTATTTAATTTTTGGAGTTTGTTTGCTCTCTGTTATTTATTTGGTTTATTTGCTTGTTGCGAGTAGACGTTGATACTGCGAGAAGTGCTGATCAAGAAGGAGCTGAAGATCAAGGAAGTAGAAGATTAAAAGTTAAATAAGATCGTCATTGCTAGCAAGGCAAGTTATACCTTTGATCATATTGAACCCAGTTTTCAAAAGTTATATTGATTTAAATTATTGCATTTACTTTAATTATTTATTTCAATGCTTTTGGGATTAGTTAATATCCAATCTGTTACGACCTCCTTGTCTAATTGTATGCCATAATCTTTTGTCACCCTAGCTTGGTTATTTAATAGTTGGTATTATTGTAGCACCAACGTGGGTTGGTTAGTGCGATTAGATTGCTTAGCCGTGCCACGAATCACTTGTCATGTAGATTGCTATTATAATTTGATTAAGTGAATATGCAACTATGTGATAAAAGCTGTGCACTATGTGTTGTAAAGCATGTGTTGCACTTAAAACCAAGCTGGTGGGAAATGGTTTAGATCGAGGCAAGTGGTGGATCTTGTGTGATATGGTGGGTTGTGTGCTATTTTGGTGGAGCTGTGTGCATGGGTTTGATAAGTGTGTGCATAGGGATTATGGTAGTCTTGCCTTGGTCAATTAAGGACCTCACCATGTGCGCCATTGAACTGAGCCCCACCTGCATGCGACCATATACTGTTATGGGGACGGGCCTAGCATAGTAAGATGAATGTCAAAATGCTTTGTTATGATTAGTGCTAGCTACACTAATTATATCTTGTGGGTAAAGTGTACAAACTCGCAGAGTGTAAACTATTCAAATAGCAGCGTCATGGTCATGGACAATACTAGGGATTTCACACTAGGGTAGATCTTCATAAAAGCTGTGTGGGAAGGAGCCGTGTGGTTTAAATCATCCAGCTATGTGCTAAAATTGTCTAGGCTGTGTGCGTCTTTGTGAAATAAATTGTTAAATTATGATTATCTATTTGTTTTACTTGCTTTTCAATCTATTATTTGTATTCAATTGCAAATGTTGCATTTCATAAAATAACCACGTAATGCCATTCCTTGGAATAAGCCTACATGTATAATTGCATCTCGTGGTATGACTTGTAGTACGGTGTGTACTCACGCTTGCTTTGACGAATCAAGCAGAACTAAAGGAATCGCCATCAACAAGGTCTACTTCAAGGATCGTGGAGAACTAGGTCGCCACACCCCAGCCGATTGCCTGTGGGCATATGGATGGGCTTCACCGAGTTATCCCGCTTGTTCATTGCAGACTTCATTGAGCTTTTTGCCTTCTAAGGCATTAATTGTAAGCTTTGACCTTAAGGTCTTTACTCTGATGTTTATTGTATTTGCCTATTTATTAGTTATCTTTGTATATGGAATTGATATTTCACTGATGTTGTCACTGTGTGCACTAGCGTGATCCTGGACTAGTGCAGTATACACAGAGGGTCCAGAATTGTAATTTTGGGTCCCGACAAAGAGCTTTACAAAAAATTCTATGACCGCAAGCATCATAGCGTACACTTTGCCATGGGTGAATTTTGTGGTTGCACCTTCATCATCGGGCGGCCGCAACTCTACCGGGTGCACGGCGCAAGAAGCTTGGGCCTAGGTACTATGGCCTGTGTCGCGTTAATTCTCTCCAAGATCAATGAGGTTGCATACCACTTGGACTTGTCCGCATCTGCACGCTTACATGATGTCTTTCAAGTGAATCTACTTAAGAAGTATGAAGGCCTCACTCCTAACGAGCCACAACCATTGCCACCTCTCTTTCATGGCCGGGCTATTCCCACACCGACCAAGGTGCTCTGTGCCCACTTGTCTTGAGATAAGTGGCAAATCCTGGTTCAATGGGAAGGACTTCACACTGCTGATGCATCATGGGAAGATGTTATCGTGTTTCGGGCGTCTTATCCCTCTTTTCAGCTCGAGGACGAGTTGTTTGTCAACAGAGGGAGAGATATCATGTGGGGCCGCGTGTATGGCGGCAAGTAAAAGCGGCCTTGACAAATTTCAGAGTCTGGCGCATTGCCCTAGCGGCAAATTAGGCATCCTTTGTATCGATTTAGGAAGTTGTAGTTAGGAAAGTTTATTATCAGCAAGTATAAATTAGGAAAGTTTGCATTAGAAAGGATAATACCTTCCAAGTTATCAATTAGGGAAGTTTGCATTAGAAAGGATAATACCTTCCAAGTCAGTTTGTATTTCTTTATATACGCAACATATGCAATCAATGAAAATCAGCAAAAGGATTGGGTTGTTAGCCCAATCCCCTTACGCCATCCCTACTGTTCCCATGTGCACTGTTCATCCACGCACTGTTCATCTATGCACTATTCATCTACGCCATCCTTTCTCCCTGTTCCCTACTGGCGGTTAGGGTTCCTCCTGGCCGCCGCCCACCACAGCATCCTGATGTAATTCTCATCCACCTGAACTAATCCTTCCTTTCTGCCTTTGCTCCCAACGTTCATCACCTGGCACTGTGGGCTCCGAATAAGTCAATTCAGGGCGAATTATCAAAACATAACCGAGTGAAAAAAAAAACCTAGTGTAATTTTGACAAAATGTCACACCGATGAATAGCACCTTGCTAGTGTTTTGGCAAGCAAAAGAATACACTAAGTTGCACTCTGTGTTTGCATGGTTCACATCCTAACCCTTGCTGGATAAGTGCTCTCAAGTACATCAGCGAACTGGGCTTCTAAAAACAAAAAGGGGAATGCCTCTCGTTCTTCGTCGCTCCCTCCCCTTCTCTTTTCTTTTTTCTCCGCATCGTAGATCTGGTCCCCCTCCCCTTCTTTGACGCCCGACGGCTAGAGGGGAGGGGGATCCACTCCTAGCTCCTTGTTTAGTAGTTTTAGGGTATTTTAGGTCCCCTAGTTTCCCCCTTTTACTTTTTTGTACAATGCAGGAGGTTCTTGCTTGGACGCCATCCATGGGCATGGAGTTGCTCGTCCCTGAGATTGCTTCCGTGGTTGTCTAAGTTATGGAGCTCTGGCTTCCATTGCTTTGGGTTTTTGTCCTTCTCGACACATACAAGCCCACCATGGACGGAGCTTGGATCTGGCTGGTGCTGTCCTCTCCCATCGGTTTAGCTCCTCAGATCTGCCTGGTGCTGGCTTCCTCCCTTCCCTAAAGTGGGGCACCCGCGAGCGCTCGCGTGTCTCGCGGATCTTGGTGTTGTGGACCTCGATGGTATCGGTGGTGCAAAAGTCCTCCCCCCTCTTAGTAAGTATCAATAAATTTCCCATGTGTATTTGGAGTTCATGTTGATTTCAAAAATAATTATGTGTCCCTTAGGACCCCACACATTTTATTTATAGTGCCAAAGATTATAATCCGACTCTAAAACAACTCTCAACTTGCACACGACTTGGACTCTTATTAAACTCTAATACTAACTCACCAACACTCCCCCTCACGATGGCTATCTTGTTACATATTGCAATACCATTATTAGAATCTAACACTTTACCAAATCTACCATCGACTCTATAGCTAATATCATCACAAAGACTAAAAAGTTGTTCGACACCAATATCACCAGAGATGTCACCAAATCCATCTCTGCCATCTATCAGCTGCCCTGTCCTCAACCTCCTCCTACTCTGCCCACACGCCCCCAGCCATCCTTGGCCTTCACCACATCTGCCCACAGACTCCCAACCTTGGCCTCCACCTTCTACCAACCCACCTCTAGACCTCTCTAGCAACACCATCTCTGGCACCTATACCAATACCACTGCACAAAACCAATACCATCACCATAGCCTCCACTAGAGCTACCGCTAGCTCCTGCTTCGTCATCACCACATTTGAGACTACCATCAATTCCACCATTAGCATAATCACCAAAGCCACCGTCTGAACAATCTTTTGCCCCTGTTTTAGGGCCTCTCTACTTGCCCTAAACTCCACTACCAGAATCATATTATCAACCACAACCTCCATTAGCATCACCACCATAGCAATAACACATAACTCACACACCTTTTCTCTTATCTCTCTCTATCTTGATCTACACATCCTAATCACCAAACTATGTTGCACGTCTTTCCCACAAACACGGTAACACCCCAATCATCAACAAACAACAGCCCACCAGACCAGCAGTTCTGCCCTCTTCTCTCTTCCCTGTCCAGATACTAGACCTTGAAGCACCTCTGGTACATATCCATATGCACTTAGCCAAGCAAAGCACATCACACACCCTTGCTTTTTCTCCTGCACAGCACACTCGCATGCACCTATGTTTTTCCTCCTTTCCTCCTTCTTAGCTGCCAACCCACAGCTGCGCACAACTTCCTCTCTTCCTCCTCTGCTCCCAACCCTTCCTCTCTTCATCTGCTCCCAACCCACAGCCACCGTCTCACTCACTTCCTCTTCCTTGTCGCCAACTCTCCATCATCTCCACCTCCAGGAGCCACCTCCTCACCCTTCTCGCCTTTCGGCTTCTCCTCCTCAGCCAATTCCGCATCCACCTCACCCACATCCTTCACCTCCAAGACCTCACCACCATCGCCCTCCTTCACCGCCGCCGCATCGGGCGTTGGCTCCACATCAACCTACACATTCCCCACTCGCTCCTCCTAGGCAACTCCAAAGGGGCCTCCCCGACCAGCCCCATCATCCTCCTCACTGGCACCCTCTTCGGTGTCCTCCTCGCCATCGTCGCCGCCTAGACCACGGCCACCTCCTCCCCACCACACAGGCAGTAGGCCCACCACCATCGAGTGGCACGGGTTCGTGCGCAACGTGTGCTTCCTTCTGGTTGTACTCCACTCACTGTTGTACCTTCCGTGCCGCGTGGGCCGCATGTAGCCTAGCCCACCGCAGCCTGCTCGTGGAGGACCACATGAGACGAGACAACAATGACTGGTGGATCGGCTGAGGAGCGATGGCGGTGGCAGTTCTGAGGTAAAGGTTTTGTGATGGATTGGTTCTGATACCATGTTGATTTCGAAAATAATTTTGTGTGTCCCTTAGGACCCCGACACCCTTTATTTATAGTGTGAAAGATTACCATCCAACTCTAACACAATTCTCAACTCGCACATGACTTGGACTCTTATTAAACTCTAATACTAACTCTCCAACAGTTCATCTCTGTCTTGGCCAGTGAGCCGCTTCCCTACGGCCGCTGTGTTCTTCCCCTTTTTGCTTCAAGACTCTGGATCCACCCTTCCAGGAACTCTTTAACAGCTCCACTGCCGAGATTGCAGACCCCATAAATGTATGTTCCCGGTGGCCATCGGGAGTTTGGCTGAGTAGATCGCCAACACTTGTTGTTGCCACAGATCTTGCGACTCTCCCTTCAACCTCCAATCAAGGGAGGCCCCTCTACTCTATTTGCTGCTCAAGATCACCGACAAATTCACACTCAGAGGCAAAGCCGTGGCCTGATATGGGCTCTCAAGGCGAGGAGTCCATGATTTGGAGACGTGAGCTTTTCTTCATCGACGAAGTCACCGGCTGCTGTTCAAGGACATGAACATAATACATAATTAACCTTTTTTTAGCCATTTCTTCTGAGATCCAGGGCTTGCTCTATACAAGGTCCCTTTTATAAACGCTGGGTGATTGTACCAAACTTTTGATATAAATCCAGAGCTAATGGCCCTTAGGGCCATACTTCCCTTAAAAAAACAACCCTTGCTGGATGCTAACATTAACAACACCCGCCAGTTGTGCGTCATCAGAGATCCTAATATATGGTGCAATGCAAGCTACTTGATGATGTACACCTAACTAGCTAGCTAGCAAATGCATGACCCCTTCAACTCCAAGAACACAAAAGCAATTTTAGAAAGGGAAAATTGTTGGCCGAAACAACAACTAGAGAGAGGAGGGGGGAGGGGTGAATAGGAGTTATACTCTTTTTCGACCCTTGACCGATTTCAACTCCTCCTTGATAGTTATGGAAGCCATGAAGATCAGAACACAATCACAACGGAAGTATTATGTTGAAATCAACGAACATCGAGACAAGAACACACAAAACACCTCACACAACACTAGGTCGGTCTGACCACCATGGCTGGCTGGTCTGACCACTGTGGCATGGGAGCAACTTGAGAAGATCACAAAATGATTCAACTTTTAATTTGGTGGTCCAAATCCCCTAAAAATTCAAACATAGCTCATCAAGAAGGTTAGGAACCTATTCCAATTGATGATTGGGAAGATTGAAGCCAAAGTTTCATGAATTTCTTAGATGAGGGCAAGAGGACACGAAAACTAGTGAAAATCAAACTTTGACCCAAAAACTTGCTCGTGGGTGGATGATGATCAAGATGATCCTAGATGTATTCCAACTTGTCCCAGCAAGCTAGATCACAACATGAAGATCAAGAAAACAAAAAGAACAAGCAAAATCCCAAAAAGGCATTAAAGAGAGAGCAAGAACAAGAAGAAACTCATCTCAGAGAAATCTTGCTTGGATTGATTTGAGAAGATTGTTGGTTTACAATCACTCCACCTTGAAGGACAAAAGCTCAACACTTGAATACTTAATCAATCGATCTCTCACAAATCCTAGCCTTCTCTACTCCACTTTCCCCCAATTCCTAAATTAGGGTTTACACTTGGAAGACTTGTGAGGCTCCAAATCTGGACCTCTATCTTTGATAGTTGATGTGAGGTTTAGAGAGAAAACCCTAACATGCATCAGTTAAGCCTGCACACAAACGGGCCTGCACTCACACATGCTTCTCCTCGTGGTCTCCATCTTTATTTGACATAAACCGCATCTCCTTGCGCCGTTTTGCGCCATGGTTTTGTCAAAGGTCACAAATGTGGTATTTTGGTGAAGATACCAAAATACCCCTTCCCAATCCTTCTCCAAAGACTGAATCCAATCGTCATAAAGCAATTCCATGCTTCGCCATGTGCAGATTGATGAACAACTCTCTTCATGTCAGCAAGTCTCTCCCATCCGGCTCCCATCGAAACCACCATGGCACTTACATCGATCCCGCGTCACATGATGCAACCCGTCACACCAAACTCCACGTTCGGTTATCCTTATCCATCATGCGCTATGCTTGAGTCCAATGACTTCACCCGACATCTTTGATCGTTCTGGACCTCAGCTCTCCTATCCTAGTCTCGATTATCCTCGTCGTTGACCATCATTAAGCTCCAAGCCTCGTGCACAACAATAGACCAAGAACTCGATTTCGGACGTAAGTTCTTTGCAACTTGACCCACGTTAGTCAAAACAAGGATCATGCAACACATATACACTGAAACCCATAAAATTGACCTTACGCACAATCATCGCTGCCTTGTTGGCAAATGACCAGAGATTGGCCAGTCAGACCGCCTCCCTTGGCCGGTCTGACTGCCCCTTGGCCGGTTAGATCACCCACCGGTCTGACCGCCAACTGGTGGCCACTCAGACCGTTCCAGGACTTAGGCTGATTTTTTAGGCTGAAAAATTGCTACCTCTCTGGAAATGTATTTTGAATAGAACTTTCAACTCGATGCACCAAAAATTATGGGACCAAGTGCAAATGAATCATCTCACTTGCCTACACCCTTTATTTTTGGCCCAGCTCGAAATTCCAAAGTTTGCCACCGGCCACTCGGTCAGACCGCCACCTAGCTAGGCCGATCTGACCTCCTGACAGCTGATAGAAACCTGAATTTGCCGAAAACGAGGTTTTCGCAAAACACTTTAATACTATTGCCAATTGTTCATCACACTGAGACTAGGAGCATATCCTCGTGACATCCACACAAATTATTGGAGAACTGTTGACTAGCAATTGCTATAATTTTGCAAGTTCTTGCCTACTTACCTAACCGTGCCCCCTCGCTTGCCATGCGCTTGCAAGACGGAGTAGTCTGCCTTTGAACTTACAGTGATGGGAAATTAGACCGGCCTTATATTAAACCATTGTTCCTTCAGTTTTCTAATCGCTGAAACTTCAGTGATTTGGTACGGGGGCTTGGAAGGGACCGGAAAAACATCATGAAGCGTCGCTTCCTCGTGCCCGACGAGCGTGGCTACGTCTGTGGCTGGCGCTTCACATATGACAAATGGGAAGATGTGTGTGTGGAATATAGCATGCAGCGAAGTCTATGTCGGTCAGCTGTAACTCCAGACTCTAGTGGAAAAGTCCTCCTTCCTGAAGCAGACCTTTGACAGAAGAGGAGTGCTGGTTTTGATTGCCGGCCATGAAGAATTTGATGATTTTATCTCCAACACAATCGGACACACTACTCACACGATGCATGCATGGTAACGAGAAAGTCATTGTAAGGATGAACTCATCAATGTGGCTTTCGAGGCTAATTAATCCCTTAGTTTGGTGGTGATTCATCAGCTTAACACATCCTTATTGTCAGTACTCACTAGTCATGTTCGATTGCGCTAGTGTGCTAGGCTGCTAGCTTCAGGTTAATTAGGCCAGGGTCACCGGTCTTGGGCTGAAAATTTTCGAGCTAGCAATGCGTACACGTACGTGATCAATATACCAAGAAGGCAAGAACACAGTCCTGGCACGCTTTTGCTGTTATTATTATTGCCTAACGTACAGGTCATGCTCCCTTTGATTTCCAAGGCCACACTGTCCGACTTGCATACTGACAGTCTAGTTTAGGGATGATATCCAAACAGATCGCATGCATGCTCGTTTTACAAGATTATTATTGATGCAACGACGACTAAAACGTGTAGATGAATCATCCTGTTTTGGTTTCTACCTTCTACATTCCAAGCAGCCACGCATGCAGTCTGGTCTTGGTTTTGGACCGAACGTACTAATCTCCCGGATCGGCGTCAGCGTCAGCTCGGTCATGTACTGATGTACACGAGCATGCTCTTATGCTGTAGCCTGCCGTTTGGGCAAAGGAAAGTTAGACGGGAAAACGCCTATGAGGCAAAGTAACTACTAACTTGTTGTCACGCTATCGTCAGTAAAAATCATAAACAAGCATAACATGTGGCCACTGCTGCACAACAATAGAGGAATCGGTCCTCTTAGGCTTATGGGATGATCTGACGACCCTTGTCTTTGTTGTTAGTGACCTATTCCTACCGGTTAATGTTCATACCGGTTTGCCTTCTGTAAGTTGCCCGATTTTTTGTCAACTCTAAGTCAAATTCCTTAGCCTTTATATATTAGCTTTGAGACGCGTTTGTCTGGTTCTAGATTGATCTAATGGTTCCAAAAAACGTGACTTACAGAAAGTGTTGGACTGGAACGGCGACTAGAGGGCGTGGGATTGAATAGGAGCTACACTTTTTTTCGGTCCTGACCGATTTCAACCTTTTCTTCTCCTCAGTAGCTATAGAAGCTATGAAGATCAGAAACACAAACACAACGGAAGTCTTGTGTTGAAACCGACGAACCCCGATGCAAAATACTTCTCAACGACATAGGGTTGGTCTGACCGCTAAGGATGGCCGGTCTAACCACCTGTGGCTTGGGAGCACAGCCCAACTAACTTCTACTCTGGTGATCCAAAACCTTTGAAACTTTAACCATAGCTCATCAAGAAGGCTAGGAATCTATTCCAATCGATGATCGGAAAGATAGAAGTAAAGGTTCCATGAATTTCTTTGATGAGATCAAGGAGGCAAAAGAATCGAGGAAAGACTTGCTTATCGGTGAATGATGGTCAAGATGACCCTAGATAAATTCCCGCACGTCCTAGCAAGCAAGATCACAACAAGAACACAAACAAAAACCTAAGGAACACCGAAATCTCAAAAGGCATCAAAGAGAGAACAAGAGATAACTCAATTAGGAGGAAATCTTGCTTGGATTGATTTAAGAGATTGTTGGTTTACAACCACTCCACCATAGAGAACAAAAGCACAACATTTGAGCACTCAATCAATCCACCTCTCTCAAAATCTAGCCTCATCTACTCCACTTTTTCTAGATCACAAATTAGGATTTCTACTTGGAAGGGTCAAGAGGTTGCAAATCTGCACCTCTTCCTTTTATAGTGGAGGCTAATCAAGAGAGAAAACATTATCGGGCATACATTAAGCCCACACACAACCAGGTCTACACTCACGCACGTTTCTCAAAGCGAGTGATGAACCAGGCTTTCCGAATCCGTCTTTTCGTAATCTTCGTCTTCACTTGACCTAAACTAGCTCTCATTGAGCCGTCTTGCGACGTGGTTTCTCCAAAGGTCATCAACCCGGTATTTTGACGAAGAAACCAAAATACCGCTTCTCGATCCTTCTCCGAAGACCGAGTCCAATTATCGTGAAACAATCTCATGCTTTACCACGTGTAGATTGATCAATGACTCTCTTCATGTCGACAAATCTCTCCTATCCGGCTCCCACCGGAGCCACCACGACACTTGCACTGACCCCGCGTCACTTGATGCAACTCGTCACATCGAACTTTCTGTTCGGTCATCCATGTCTATGTTGCACTATGCTTGAGTCCAATGACTTCACTAGACATCTTTGATCATTATGGAACTCAGCTCTCCTAGCCTAGTCTCGATCATCTTCGCCGTTGACCGCCGTTGACTCCAAGCCACCTGCACAACAATAAACCAAGAAATCATTTCTGGGCACAAGTTCTTCGCAACTTAACCCATGTTAGACAAACACATGCATGGTGTAACACATATGCACTGAAACCCATGACTTTGACCTAACCCACGAAGTTCACTGCCACCCCGTCGCATGAACTAGGTGTGACCGGTCAGACCACCGCACTTGGCCAGTCTAACCTCTGGCCACCCAGTTTGTCTGCTCACCGGTCTGAGCGCCAACTGGTGGCCAGTCAGACCACTGTAGAAAATTTTTCCAAAGACCTAGAAAGCCCCTCTCTGGACATTTCGACAAAACTCTATTTACTTTTGTCTCGAAGCTTCATTTTCCACGAATTTTGGTGCAAACACTCCACGAGTATTTGATTACATTCCTCAAAATTCAAAGGTTCACTTTTTGGCCGGTCTGACCGTCATACCTCTAGTCGGTCTGACCGCCACCTATGGCCAGTCAGACCGTCAACACTGGTCGGTGAGACCATCACCATAACCGGTCTGACCTCCTGAGTCTGACAGTCCGCCTGAACTTTTGAAAAAAAATGAGGATGTCTCCAAACTTCACGACGTTAGCACACTGAGCTTAGAGCATATCCTATGATGTCCAGAGAAAGTGTAAGCAATCACCCTAGAAATTTGTATGTACGAATGCATGTCTAGCACACCATCAAATTTGTATGTACAAATGCATGTCTAGCAAGCCATCCAGTACCTTAGAGGCCTAGCCTTCCAAACCTGCCAAACTTGGCCAAGCAGAGCACGTACGTACATAGTACATACTAGCAAAATGTAGCTGATTTGCTGTTTGAGTAGTAACACATAGTACTCATCGGGTTCCACATTTCGACATTTCGCTGGAGCTCGAAATTTTGTCCTTTCGGTCAAAAAATTTCGGTTGCACATGAATTCAGACCAAATTCAAACAGTATTCAAAATTTGGTCAAAATTCGTCATTTTTTGATGAAATTCAGTCAAATTTGAATGCCAATTTCAACTATTTGCCCAAATTGAATTCGAAATTTCGGCAATTTCACTCAGCCCCGAAATTTTTCCTCAAACAAAATCGAAAACCCTGGTACTCCTACGTTCTACGAAGCATCGTTTCGGTTCGCACGAAAGAAAATATCTCCACGCGCGTCCTCTATTTATACACTCGCTCTCAGTTTGGCTCTCACGCGGCCTCTCCTACTATCCTCTCCTCTCGTCTCTGCTCGATCGTCCCGACTCTCGTTAAGTAGACAGCTTTCCGTGCACTCCTGTCATGGACTCCGGTAGCACGGCCACGAATTCCACGGCGCAGCATTACTGCCGCTCCATGTCGCCGCCGTCGCGGGTTTCTTCGTGCTCGCCACCCCCTGTACTCCCGCCGGCGGGCAACGCATCGTCGCCGACCGTCGTCCTCAGCCCGTGCGCGGCATGCAAGATCCTCCGCCGCCGCTGCGCTGACGGCTGCACGCTTGCGCCCTACTTCCCCCCGACCGAGCCTGCCAAGTTCACCACCGCCCACCGCGTCTTCGGCGCCAGCAACGTCATCAAGCTCCTCCAGGTGCGTACAGCTGCAAGTCTGTAACTCCTGTATGCGTAAGTGGGCGCAGACACGATGCATGTATGGTACGTGCAACCCTACGTACGGTACAATGTTGCTGATACGACCGTGCATGCGTGTAGGATTTGCCGGAGAGCTCGCGGGCGGACGCGGTGAGCAGCATGGTGTACGAGGCGGAGGCGCGGCTGCGGGACCCGGTGTACGGGTGCGCCGGGGTGGTGTGCCGGCTGCAGAAGCAGGCCAACGAGCTCAAGGTGCAGCTCGCGAGCGCGCAGGCCGAACTGCTCAACGCCCAGGCGCAGCACGCCAACCTCCTCGCCCTCCTCTGCGTCGAGTTCGCCCACCACCGCCTCGACCAGCAGCAGCCGCCGCTGCCACTGGACCTGGACGGCGGCGGCGGCGGCGCGGCGTACCAACCGCTCTACGACTCGGTCCTGGACTCGGCGGCGTGGGACGAGGCCCGGCTCTGGACTTGAACAGGTCGACTAGCTCGCTTAATTAGCATGCAGAATATACTATGTAATAGTAGTTAGTAACACACTCGTAATTACGCCTACTCGTTCAGTGTGATATGTTCTTAATTCAGATCTTTGAGATGAACAGATTTTAGTTCTGGTGCACGAAATGGTGATGAAATTATATGATACTTAGATCTAACAAAAGAATGAGATAACTTACGGAGAGCAAAACCGATATGGTTAGTATACCTTCTTTTTTTTTTAATGAAACCGACAGGAGGATTGTTTATTATATTAATAGAAAAGAAGCGGAACGAAACCACATAGAGCCAGAGATAAAGAAAAAATATGGTTAGTATACCTTCATAATGTTCCGTATCAGCTGAGTTAATTAGTGGTCATTGCTGAATTCTTTGTGCCATTGCTAAATGAAATGATTTTAGGCAATTAGGCTGACAATATTACAGGGCACTGGCGGCTCGATTTGTGCCATTGCTAAATGAACTAATTTTAGGCAACTTGATGCATTATCACGAGTTATATGAGGCCAATAATCACGTCAAGCGATCGAAAACAGAGTAAAACAAGAACAAGAAAAACATAGCACCGTATGGTTTTGGGGTCTAATACAGCCATACAGGTGGGAAATGACGTGGCACAGCCGGAGCCTTGCTTAGCAGTTAGTAACATATTACAGCCAGCCCGTGATTTTTCATCAACACCAACATGTTGTTTTGTGTGGAACATGTGTATCACCTCACCGCGATGTATTCCTGACAGGTGTAAACCACGGCAGCTGCACGCACAACGGAAATTATATGATGTTCCCATGAATAAACTGATCGATCACCGTCAGGGAGCAAAAGCGACCAAAAGAAGGCTGCCTAACCCCATCTCCAAACCCTACTACTTGGACCGTCTTATTAACGGTTTCCAAGTCTCGCGTGCCAACCATGTGATACGACGTGCGAGTTACGACAGCCCGTCGTCTCTGATCTGATCTGATCGATGCTCGCACGGTCATCGTCGTCGGCGATTTGAACTAGTAACTAACAATGTTTAACCAGTCTCTGTATGCTATTGCATGTGCTGTCTTTGTTTAATCATGGCTTCCGAGAACCTACTCGACATGTTTAACTACCCTAGCGTGCTAGCACCGGGGAATTAGCGGGGCTTGACCAAATTAAAATCCGCATGGATCCAAACGCATCCTTTGGCTCCACATCCAGAATGTCCAAGCAAACCTAAAATGTCCAGAGAAGCTGTTCCCAACCTGTTGGAATTGTGATGGCCAGCATACCATGGTAGGAAGTTGGAGGCTAAGAAGAAAGAAACCGTGTTGTTATACTGTTGCAATTCTCCTTTGGTAGGGGAAATTAATGCCCTGTTCGGTAGAGTTCCATATTCTCATTTTCTATATTCTGCTTCTGATTCTATGAGAATCGATTTCTCTGAGAATCTGGAGCCGTCTCAGGAAAGTTTTTGGCTGGTAAGTTGGCTCTAAAAACCATAAGAGGGATGTATCCCTTGACCTCCTCGAAGAAAATCGCGTGTAGACAATCACCAACATGGCAAGATACACCGCGGGTACTCAAACGCGTCTCAAACACAACGACCGTGTGCAAACTCGAGTCCAAATAGGAAGGACCTTACATCATCATCCGCGCCACAAGGGCGAGCTCCTACTAAATCACAACACCAGAGGGCCAACAGCTGAACCACACGTGGAACGCAAAGAGCCTCTGCAAGTTCTATCCCTACACTCTCCTCATTGTAAAAACCCAACTGCGCCCGGAGTACCGCTTCCCAACCCAAAAAACGGCGAAGGCATGTACAAAAGCCTATGTACAACTTTGGGCACTTCTCCCCCATTAATGAAGTAGCCCCCTACAACTCAAAGGCAAACAACATGCGAACTACAAGAGACACCGCGCATGGCTCACAGCCCTGTGCACACCGATGCCCTCCGTAGGCACGCGTGTATAAATAACACACCGCGTATGGCTCACAGCCCCGGTGCACACCGATGCCCTCCGCAGGCACACGTGTACAAACGAGACACCGCGCATGGCTCACAGCCCTGGTGCATACCGATGTCCCCTGCAGGCACGCGTGTATAAATGAGACACCGCGCATGGCTTACAGCCCTAGTGCACACCGATGCCCTTCGTAGGCACGCGTGTATAAACGAGACACCACTCTAGCCCACAACCCCGGTGCACACCGATGCTCTCAGCAGGCACGCGTGTATAAACGCAACACCGCACATGGCTCACAGGCCCGGTGCACACCAATGCCCTCCGGGGGCACGCATGTGTAAGACAGCGCGCACAGCTCTGAGCCACGATGCACACTGGTAAGGGACGGCGCTCGGCGTCGCCCCCCTAGCAAACAAAGAAGGTAAGACTCCCCCGAAGCCCTATCTAAAAAGTATGGGGGACGGCGCGCATCTTCAACTCCCTCTCGCAAAAAAAGAGGTAGGGCTCCCCTGTATCTAAAAAAAGTATGGGGCACGGCGTGTAGCTTCGCCTCCCCCTCCCAAAAAAAAGGTAGGGTTGCCCTGGGGCCCTATCTAAAAAAGTATGGGGGACGGCGCATAGCTTCGCCTCTCCCTTGCCAAAAAAAGGAAGGAAGGGCTCCCCGGAGCCATATCTAAAAAAGTATGGGGGACCGCGTGCAGCTTCGTCTCCCTATGGCAAAAAAGAAGGTAGGGCTCCCCCGAAACCCTATCTAAAAAAGTATGGGAGACAGCGCGCGGCTTCGCCTCTCCATCGCCAAAAAAGGAAGGTACAGAGCCCTATCTAAACAAATAGGGGGGGAGGCGACGTGCAACTTCGTCTCCCTCTCACAAAAAAGAACAGGTAGGGCTGGGGGACAACGCGCAACTTTGCCTCCCCCTCGCAATAAAAAAGGGTAGGGCTTCTCCAGACCCCTATCTAAAAAAGTATGGGAACGGCGTGCGGCTGCGCCTCCCCCTTGGCAAAAAGAAGAAGATAGGGTTCCCTCGAAGCCCTATATAAAAAAGTATAGGGGACAGCGCGCGGCTTCGCCTCCCCCTCGCAAAATAGGGGATGACGCACGGCTTCATCTCCCCCCTCACAAAAAAGGTAGGGCTCCCCCAAAGTCCTATCTAAAAAAGTATGGGGGACGGCGCTCGGCTTCTCCCCCCTCCCCCCATGGCAAAATAAAGTTAAGGCTCCCTCGGAGCCCTATATAAAAAAGTATGGAGGACGGCGCTCGGCTTCGCCTCCCCCTCGCAAAAATAAAGTTAAGGCTCCCCCGGAGCCCTATCTAAAAAAAGTATGGGGGACGGCACCCTCTCACAAAACAATTATGGGGGACGGCGCTGGGTAGTACATCGTTCCGCCCTTGCAAAGCCCAATCGTCGCCGTCCGTCTCCCCTTCGCCATGCAATCTCCGCACACTGACTGCAACCGCATTGTACCTGCCTTGGAGCCCCAAGTACAAAATAGAATGAGAGGTGAAGCGAGACAGCACATACATCTGTATCCATAGGCAGATTTTATTCATCGCAACGAGTTATAACTCAACAAAGTACAGCATACAATGGATGCACAAGAAGTTACAAATCAATCAAGCACTACAAGCAACGGATACATAACGAAGCAGCTAAAAGAAAGAGAAACAAGGATTGATGCCTCAGGCTCATTAGCGTATAGCACGTCAGTGTACAACAACCACTCCATCAACTCCTCATCGGAGGGCCTCGTCTCCATAAACTTCAGGAGATCCCTCTCTGCGTATTTGCCACACCCCACCTCGGAGGTCAGGGGCACTTTGAAGCCCGAGGCTGGGGCTACGAACTCGGCGCACGACGTCGAAGACCCTTCTCCAAACAATGAATAGCCCCGCTGCTCCTCGAAGCGGGCGGCCTCAAAGCACGCCACGGTGGCCTTGCATTGGCGAACAACACGAACTCATCCATGGACCCACTAGGGTTCGCAAGGCGCCAGCACTGCCACTTCGCCCCATGGTACATGACATCCTGGTAGCACTGCTTCAATGACCAAACGAAGCAAAGGTAATGCTCCGCCTTCAGCTCGCGACGGGGAACCATGACCCTCGCCACACACCCTTCAAATGGCCGGACCCCTCGGCCGGCAATGCACCAGAGCCTTAGTGAATCGTACTGCGTAAACCACCAATTCAAATTGCATAGTGGCCAAGCATACTAAGCGAACCACACAAATGCCACAGCCAAAGAATTTTTGTTCAAACATCCTTTTCATTCAAAAGTGGAGTTCATTACAAAAAGAGGCGAACCCCTATCTCAGCCCCCTTCGGCGCACGGCTTTGCCCCTCCTCTGACCACTCCCATTGGACAATTCTTTGTAGACGTGATCACTGGAGAAGAAAGGGGTGTGGTCGAAGAACTAAGGCACAAAGTCCCCAAAGCCAAGGTACCTTTCTACTATGACAACAAGATATTTTCAGTTTCTGCTTCTGATGGCTTTGTCAAGAAACTAGAAAAGGAGAACTGAAAAAACTTTGTGTCTTTTGTGAATGATACCTCTACAACAGTAGAGTCTGTGACCATTAGGAGTGCTGTTCCTCAAGTGGTCTAAATAAGTTTCGACCATCAAGAGGGGCAGGCAGCTTAGGGACTAGTGGCTCTCGATCAAGATCTACGACCATACGTGGTCGTAGAAATCCCAACTCTTCCGCAAGACTTTTGACCAGATGTGGTCGAAGAAGTCTCAGCCTCTCAAGCTCGTGGCACTAAAAGCCTTCCAGAGGCTGAAGATATCCTGAGAGTAGAGGATTATGTTATAGAGTTTTTCCTGGCTCGCCGCAACAAGGAATACATACTTTTGCCCTACAACCAGGGGTAAGTGTTGCACTACTGACTATACTTGTTGATTTGTACTTTATAAGCAACACAAACTTAGGTTTAATGACCATGCTGACATACCTGTGTAGCTTCCATTGGATTCTAATTGTAATTATATCAAAACGGAAATGGGTAATATACCTAGATTCCCTAAAGAGGACCACTCACAACTTCACAGTTATCCGGAATTTAATCAACAGGTAAACACATTTCCTCCATAGAAACTCTATTGTAGTCTTTCCTTCCTTTGTAATGGCTAAGGCTAACTTCTTGGAGTCACGTAGGGCGTTCGACGTGCTATATGCTAGAGGAGGGAAATGCAGGGGAAGGTCGCTGCAACACGATCTAACTTTCCCGGTACTCGCTAGCTAGTACACATTAATGCTATATAATATTTCGTAGTAATGCCTCTCAAACTAACCAATTCTATTTTTGCAGTGCCACTAGTAGCCGTCGGGCCACAACGTCTGTGGATACTATGTTTGCCACAACATGGAACTACTCATCGGTTCCGCGATCACCAATGATTCTCAGGTTTGTCAATCTTGCAACAATTATTTCATATATACTTACCAATTTATATAAGCACGAATTTAATCTTCCTATCGACAGGTTGCGACCATCGCCGAAACTGCGTTGGAACAGAGCAATCTCATAAAAGTTCGATCACACCTTGCGTCATTCCTGAACAGTCAGGTCATAAATCCAGATGGGAGTTTCCACAGTGTAGATTGAACTTGATTGGGATAGATTGAACTTAATGGTACATGTGTGTACATGTACATTAATGGTTAATTTTAGTTAATTGATTTGTGAATTGGATGTGTTTGTTTCTGAAATGAATGCAAATTTGATGTGCTTCTGAAATGAATGCGAATTAGATGTGCTTATTTCAGAGGGCATGGCTAGCATTTCCTGAGGCTAGCCAATAAACAGAAATAGATTTAGCAATGTACAAGAATATCACAGACGGTTTGTAGACGAGTTCATCTACAAACCGTCTGTGATATTATGTATTACAGACAGTTCGAAAACCGTCTGTGATAACCTCATGTCATTACTGACCCATAAACTCAGACGGCTCACGAAATCGTCTGTGATGACGTTTTTGAACCGTCTGTGAAGGTCTTTTCTGTAGTACTGTACTACGTCACGGGCATGACGGGCGACGACGATGACTCATGACATGATGCATCAGTGGTGTCGGACGCCGTATGGTGGTGCTTAGTGCTGTGGTGGGTCGCCGGCGGTGTGAGTGAAGGAGTCGTTCCCTCTCCCTTTTCTAGAGGGTCATTTTTATCGCTCCACAAGGTGTTCACCTTCTGAATGCAGTAGATGTCGGTAGGAGTTCTTGTCTAGGACTCTTGTCTAGTGTTGACATCTTTCTCTCTTAGGGTCGTCGGTATTGGTGTCTCGATGTTTTCTCTTCGGTGGCTGGTATATTTGTGTCCTCCTTGAAATAAATAGGGTAGTTCCTTTGGTTTAAAAAAGAGAGTTATGTGGGAGATTTCCCACAGTTCAACGCCAGTCTTGCACGCAAGAACCGCCTACGTGGAGCGCAACCGCCCCAGCCCCGTGCCACCCCTGAGACACGTACCCCCTTTCAGTCGAATCGGAACACTTCCAGGCGCTTCTCCAGAAAGAAAGAAAGAAAAGAGAGAGAGAGAGCGTTCTGGCGGACGGAGAGAGAGTGCGCCATGGCCTCGGCGACGTTCCTGGAGGTGCTCCTCGCCATCTTCCTGCCGCCGGTCGGCGTCTTCCTGCGCTACGGCTGCGGTGTAAGTGATTACGTGCATCGACTAGCGTTTTCGTGTTTTCAGTTTGTGTCGTCTTGAAGAAAATTATGGTAGCAAACTGACTGTGTTCCTTTGTATGCGTTCCGTCGTGCTGTTTAAATATTGTATCTGATTTGGATTTTTTGTGTAAATGCATGCGCAGGTGGAGTTCTGGATCGACCTCTTGCTGACCATACTGGGATACATACCGGGGATCATCTACGCGGTGTATGTGCTGGTGGCGTGATTAAGCGTTTGCAGAGCCTGCCTTTGGAAGAGCAACTGTGCAAGAGCAACTGATGAGTACATGTGTTGGTGATTTGGTTTGTACGCACGTATGTTTTGTGGTGATCAGTAATTAGTGCAGTACTAGTCTATGGGATGACTTTCATCTTTAAGGTTGTGTGATTGGGGTGTGATGTTCCAGCGTTGTTGAGGGAAAATGTTCGAGCATTGTTTGTTTCTTCTCTAAGACAGCATTGGTGAATAGTATGTTGTGACTTTGTGTGCCTAGCATGATGCATTTGCTTATGGTTTTGTTTCACTTTCTTGTTCAAATTACCAGTCCCTCGCCATCATGAAATTTCTTGTTTAACCACCGTCTGGGATGTCCGAGCCAGCCCAATCAGGAGGTATCTGGGCCTTTTCAGGACAGTCTTCAGCGAAATTGCAGCCGGAAAGGCTCGTTTTGTGCGAAGTCGGATGAAAAATGTTGGGCCTGCCCACCGAGTCCACATTAGCCTACACATCCAGCGTTTCCGTCCAACAAACGCACTGATCCGTCCGTGCCTGGCCGCGAGGCTGCGACCGCGGACCGCCACAAGTTGTTGGCCCACCTCGCCGGTCGCGCGGCTCGCAAGCGCAACGCGTCTCTTTCTCCGAATCCCGTGTGCGACACCGCGTGCACCACGCGCTGTCGCGCGACACCGGCAGCATTTGCGCAACGCCGAACAGCCTACCGTCGGTTTACGTGCGGCAACGTTTTCCACGAACGGTTTTATGCCTGCACAAACCGTCGTGTATACCGCTGCGTTTCGTATGCTTCCGAATTCCGACAGAGGTAGAGCCTGCACGACGAAGAGGACAGTGACAATCACGCTGGCGTTGCGAGGCTGTGACGTTGCCGAAGGGAAGACGTGTAAAATGGGATTATGGGAGCGGGGGAACTTTTACATTCTATCCTCTTCTCTTCTTTCTCGGAAATGCTCCAGGTCTTTTCTGAAAAGCCAAAATGCACAAAAATCCTTTTTGGAAAGCCGATATGCTCCGAGTCTTGGAGGTGACATTTGCCATTCTTGTCTTGCCATCACGGTCTTCGAATTCCGCTCTAAACGAAAAGGATCTCCAGTGAGTATCAACTGCAATACATAAGAAGGCTCAATCGACTGGTGTCGATATTCTACTGCCAGGTCGGAATAAGGAAGACGCGGACACATACACCTTTCTGAGATTCTGGGACATTTCGGAGGAAGTTGCTGTAAGTTGCAGGGCGCAGTAATTTTGAGGATTCACTGCTCTATTCGTTGGCACTTCAGAATTTATGTCATGGGCGTGGGCTAGGCCCATTAGAGAGCCCCTTTATCCATGTCGCAGGGATCAGCAACAGCAGGAATCACAAGGCTATTAGCAGCATTAGCCTTAACCCTATTTCAGTTACTTGTTAGCTAGTTATCTTATCATTAGTTAGTCATTTGTTAGGGGGGTAGTGCTAATGCTGATTTGGGTGCTAAGATGCTAATGCCAATCATGACCGTTGGATCTGGATTGAATAACTTTGGGCGTTGGGAACGGCATTGGAGGTGGGAGCATACAGGGTATTTAATGAAGGCGTATTGGAGCTGGGAGCACGCAGGGTGATTAAGTGGTTTGGAGGTGGGAGCCCGCATTAATCTTGGCTATTCAATCTAGATCCAACGGTCAATATTGGTATTAGCACCTTAGCACCCAAATCAGCATTAGCACTAGATATGTTCCCTTTGTTAGGTGGTTAGCATAATTTGTTAGGGCAGGTTCCTATTAGTGCGTTTGGTTGGCGGAATTATTCAAAGATTACCAGGAATCCTTTAGCAATCCTATGAGATTACCTTGTTTGGTAAAACATCCAGTAATCTAAACTAGGAATCTAAGATTATCTTGGGAAACATATTACCGTCAATTGTAGGAATCTGTTTCCCGTAGAAAAGGGCGTCTATCTTAGATTACCAAGGGAAAGGAATCTTTGTTATTGCGTTTTTTATCATATGCTTTTGATTCATCAAAGTCAAATTTTGAACTTTCAAAATCCAATGTATGGAATTTTTTTCAAAATATGAATTTCAAAACAAAAATATCAAAATTTGATCCCTAAATTTTGGAATCTTAAATCCAGACAAATTAATTTGAAAATTCAAAATTTCAAGGTTGTATTTCGAAAAGCATTTTTTAAAAAAAAATCGAATTCTGGATTTCAGATATTCAAATTCCGAGAATTTAAACTCCAAAACTCAAAATTTAAAATTTCAAAATCCAGAATTTGAACTTTTGAATAATAAAAAAATGAATTTGGAATGTTGAAATTTTAAATTGTAAATAAAAAAATTATATATGTTAACCTTCATAGTTTGAAATTTTAAATCTCGTAATTTAACTTTGTGGACTTGGTAGTTTGAGTTATGAAGTATTTGAACTATGATAAAGACTAATATGTAGTTTCATTCAAATCAACCAAATATTGAAATCTTCAATTACTGGTAATGTGTTTACCAGTAACTAGATTAAAGGAAATATTATATTACAGGGGAATATAAGATTATACGTATCAAACGCACCTTAAGAGCTTAGGCAATTCCTTGTGTCGCATTAAGCAAGGAACACGCCAATAGTCATTGGATCTCCCAGCCCCTGTGGCGCGGCGCGCTGGTCATTGGCGCTGTCGCGCTGCTTAGGTTCAGGCCATTTAATTCCATGTGCTAATTTGCCACTCGACACATGTCAATGAGACCATACAGTGGCAAATTCTGAAATACCAACGAAGTGGTAAATCCTTAATTTTCCCTAAAAGTATTTCATGCGAGGTAGATGCTTATGTGGAATACGAAGGTGTGAAATGAGTTCACAAAGACAGAATGGCAAATACTCAGTACCACATGTGAACCTAAATGTTACAGCAGACTTCAATGCCGATGACTGTGTTTACAGATTATGCAACAAGGCATGGCCAAACACTTGACAAGTAAGTACTCATGGTTTTCGCACCAATGAAAACATCTGTACATGTTGCACGGTTAACATTATAGTTGGGGCTCCCAGATATAGTTCATAATTACACATGCGGCGTTCCCTAACTAGGAACACATTTATTTTACTAGACTAAGTATATATGAGTATTGAGATTTTAGCATACTAAGTAACACTACAACAGAACAAACAAGGAGGAGTTTAATTTCGCCGCCAAGTACCATGATCTGTATATTCCTCCTGTTGCATTGTACGACACATTCTGCAGCATAGCATGGCATGTAAGACCGCAATCTAAAACCTAAGCAGTTTGATCCTAAATGGATTCAGGGCCAGGCTGCAAAGATAAAAAAAATCCGCAGTTACTTTAGCTCAAGTCACAATGCATTCCCTGGGATCAGAGTTCGATCTTTGATTCCTACTGGCATCACCACCAAACCCAATGAAGAACGCCTCATCATCGTCACTTGCAAAATCTGCAGGAGGTGGTTCATGCTCCGTGTACAATTCAGATTGTCTGCTATGCAACCTCAACACATGCATGATGACATCAGATGAAAGTGTCACTTCTGATCGGGAAGCATTGACTTCTCTCCCCCGCTCGTTAAAAGCTATTATCTGTGAAGCAACAAAATAAAATTATTGTAAAAAATAAAAAAATACAATGGATAAGTGCAAGTACATGATCACATGAATATGTAGATACAACTTACTTGCTTTGCATTTTTAGGCGACGACATCACTTTGTTTGCTGCTGGTGTCCAAATTTTGACACTTTTATCGATCCCACTAGTAGCTAGGAATGGAAAACGCGGATGGGGTTCAACGCAGTTAACTACACTTTTGTCACCATGCATCATCCTCATCAATTCACCCCCCTTCTTTCTCCATATAAATACATTCCCACAATCTGATCCACTCAAAACATATTCATCATTTGGTCCAAAAAAACTGACTCCCTTAACAGTTCGGAAATTTCTATGACCCGAGTATACTTGTGGCTGCTCGAGCTTGTCCAAAAGCTCTGGCTGTGCTGATTCAGGATTTGAACCAAGGCCCATATTGTTTTGGAACAAATACACAAGCTCATCATTGTACGAGACAAGTATCTCCTTCGCATAGGAGTATGCAATACCAGTGATGTGCACCCTCCCACCCATAATAAGGTGCTTAGGGCAGAAGGTATCTACAGGCTGGTTCATGTTGCTTGAAGCATTCAATTGGATTCTCCTCGTGTCATACAACCGTACATACTCATCGGAACCACCAATTGAAAAATAATTAGGGTTCCGCGGATCAATGGCAATGGTATTCAGTCTTACACGACGTCTGCTATTTGAGAATGAATAGCAAGTGAAAAGCTTCGTTGGTGAATCACTTCGTAAGTCGAACTGTAAGAAATAAATGTTCAATTCACATGCACTAAGCATTAAAACTGTTGTTATAATTGCATATAATGGATAAGTGACGTACATGCTGTACCAAGCCATCCTCCCCACAACTGTAAAATATGTGAGGACTTCCCAGTTCGAGAGCCAGCTTATGCACACGATCATCATGTGCCCCGATTTGTTTGGTTGTGACTTCACCGCCCTCTTTCAGTTGTCCCACTCTAACCTGAGTAGAGAAACGGTGTGATTGAAATATCCATCTGACCATTAATGTGTCTGCATGATGTTTTGGCGTGGAGTACAGGCAGCTGATAGCCCAAAAATCATTTCCAATATAACCAATAATGGAACAAATAAAGCAAGAAAATTAGCACACAAGCTTCATGCAAAATGATGTCCATAGCCAGAAATACGCGTGTCAGTCATTTTATAAGAAAACGCCAAGCAACGGTCATAAAGGTACATGTAAGCATTTGGGTGCAAGGAATTATATGGTCTTATTTACCAACTATTTCCACAATGGCATTTAGATTATATATGATACTACCTTTTGAAGGCACTGTCTGAAAGGACTAAAAAGAATCTCATCACTAAAAGCCTGAGATAAAACTATAGTTTATTGCTTTGTCTTCGTATTATTGGCACAGGGACATACCCATGCAGATCAGGATATACGACTATACGTGCTATTTCATGTATGAAAGATGCCATCAGACCATGACCTAGGTTACACCTTGCCATATGATTTACGAACAAAATAGCTAGAACTAAAATAGAAGAAGTTTCACATAATTTTCCAACACTTCCAACCAGTTACTTAAATTTTCTATGTCAATGGGTTGATACTACACACACAAAAACAGCCTTGTCTTTTCCCTTAGTAATTGAATATGATATTCAGAACAATGGACTGAATATCTTCTCACATAGTTCATACCAGCAGCATAAAAAAAAATACTAAAGTTTCTTAAGATTGCTATGACTTGTGGAGGGCATAACACTCAAGTGTGGGTAGATGCAAACCTGACAATCAGCAGCAACAGTTACAATGGTGCTATCATCTGTAAATGGCATCACACGAGCATGGAAGACATTTTTTTGATGGCCAGAAGGGTAAACGAGCTTTTTAGTTTTAGCAAGCCAGTCCCATAGTATGATGTCCATGTCGTCCGAACCAGACACAAGGAAGTCCCCAGCAGGATTGAAGCTTACAGTATTAACACAGCCATCGTGACCTCTCAACTTTCCATACTGATTCATCCGCATCACTAGGCCCTACACACATGGAGAAAATGAAAATGGTAACCGGTCAACATCAAATGCACGAACAGCAGCTGCTGCCAGAACTTCACTATTGTGGAACAGAGTTATTAAATTCCAAAATAATCGAAAGGCCACCACCACAACTTCTGTGCTTCAGCAGTTCAGCTTGAATGGGATCATCCATATCCATACACGATCTAATCCTAAATAGACATTCTTCAACATGAATAACAAGGAAAAGAAGCTAGCATACATACATGGTATAAGAAACTCGGTAACTAGCAGAGATCAGACTTCAACAAACACACCAAAACTTTTTTTAGAACTAAACAAAACAAAAAAACTAGTCTCCAGGTTACAAACAATAGAACAGAATAATTCGAACAAGTTTATCAGTATTCCCGTGTTTAATCTATAGACCCTGACAAATGGTCACTTCGTATCAACGAGCTCAGAAGATTTGATGTTTACAGCACTAACTCCATAAATACTACAAATTGAAGTAGCTCAACTGATACAACCGACCACATCAAGAATACGACCTACCTATCCTGTTCTACCCCGCCAACAGAAATATGCAACCGTACACCTTCCCTAACGACACCCACCAGACATGCTCGAATCCACTCGAGAACCCGAAAAGATCGAAAATTAGAAGGGTTTCAAGAAATCAAGTACTACGATCACATAGAAAATAACTGAGAAAGGAGCACCTCGGAGCTGCTGATTCGGCGCGAGTAGGCGCGGGGGATGGAGGAGCCGATCTCGCGCCTGCCGACCTCGAAGAAGCAGCTTGCCTTCCGGCGACCAACGGCTTCGCCTGAGTCGGCCATAGTGAGCGGTGGGATAGGAGGAGCGAATGCGCAAGAGGGGAGGGGATTTGCGGGGGGTTTAACTTTTTACGAGTTGAGAGAGAACCTGCGTGCTCGAGGGATGTTTCTTTCGTTTGTTTTTTCTTTTAGAAAAATGACTTATTTCGGTTCTGCCCCTAAGATTTTATATAGAAAATTGTACCACGGACCCAGAAATACAGTCATACTCGATCATTAGTTGCACAAAGAAAATGATATGGAAGATATTTACTTCAAGAAAAATCGCAACAAGTAGAGACCATATCTCCTTTAGATTCATCCGGATGAGGTTTATGTACTTTAAGGTGTGGACAAGTTTTCACAAATGTTTCTGTGTGCACATTTTGCGTTCTAGAATTTCTTACCGCTTCAAAGAAGTGCCTGTAGATGCACATGAGAAATATGCTAGCTCTTACCATTTAATTTCTTTTCCCAAAATTTCATAGGATTGATATAAGCGGTTGATGGTATATATTTAACATGTCTTATTGCTAGGATTTATATCTTGTTAGACCGAAATAGTGACTAGAGAGGGTGAATATGAGCCTACTCTTTTTCACTTCGGTATTCAACGGCCTATTATCTCTAGTAGCTATGAGAAGCTATGATGATTAAGGGAATTTTTTGGCAGAAATAATCATCTATCGCCGTACCATTGGGCGACTTGGGCTAGTCGCCCAACGGGTGAGCGACCAGTTTCCAATTCGCTTAACCGTTGGGTGACTGGACCTTTGGCCTCTTAGTCGCCGAACAGAGGAGCGATTAGGACACCTGTCGCTCAACGCTGGGCCCTAGTTGCCCAACGGTTGGACGACTAGGGACGCTTATAAATATGCAGCAGGCTCGCACGAGGCGAGCTCGCCATTTTTTCTTGCAGAGACCGAGCGTGAGAAGGGAGGAAGGAGAAGAGAGGAAGGAAAAGAGGAGGGGGGAGGGAGAGAGAGGAGAGGAAGAGAGAGGGGGGAGGGAAAGAAAGTGTCTTTGCATCGACGATGACAACGGTGAGTCTCTAGCATTATTTTGTATGCGTATACTTTTAAAACCATGATAGGTTAGCAAGCAACATCATGTGTAATGATATATTGTTAGCAAATAAAATAATGGTAGGATAGCTTCAAAAATCTTTAGATGCGTAATGTGTAGTGTCATATTATCAGTGGCGAAGCTAGAAAATTTGTTTGGGGGTGTAGCAATTATCGGGTGAACAAATGTTAGGGTTGGGTAAACCATGCATTGTAAATATTGTATTCAGATAATACTTAATGTTTATATATAATTAGCTGCGCTTTTGTGTTAAAATTTGTGTTGGGGAGCAGTAGTGATGGTAAAGATTAGGCAATTAAGCAATTATCAATTGAACACATGTTAACCTTGGGTAAACCAGGCATTATCAATATTGTATTCACATGATACCTGATGTTTATCTGTATTTAGTGGCACTTTTTTCCGAATGAACTAACTACTGTAGTGTTTTAGTTGTGAAAACAACTTAATTTTATGGAGTGTTATTGATAACAATTGCTAACATGGTAAATAAGTTAATATGTGTGAACATGTCATAAAAACGTGTAGTCATTCCATTATTTTTGCAGATATGGCTCGCGAACTTGGCGGTTCGGACTGGCGTTTTGGCCTGCTGGACCGGCTCATCGACGCACGACATCGCGCCAGCCGTTGTGCCTCGCATGCTGGGGGGGGGGGGTAGGCGACTGACTTGGGGGTGGTCCGTACGCGGACACCCCGACGGGCTTAGAGACTACACCCATGCTGGATAGACAGGTTTGTCTGCAAACTTTGTCATTTCTTTGTGTCATATGTCTACTATGTACTTACTTCTTCGTGCTTTGCAGGCTGAGCGTTGTCAACCTTCTACCTGTCGTGAGGATGGTGGAGGCCACCGACGAGGACGGCACTCCGGTCAAGGACGACGGGGAGGTCCATGCTGGCTCGGAGCGATCACGGCGGTTCCCGTTCGACCGGTCGCTGCTGACAGCTCTAGTGGACCGTTGGTGGCCCGGGACGCACACCTTCCACCTCCCATTCGGGGAGATGTCCCCCACTCTCCAGAACGTCGCGCTGCTGCTCGATCTTCCTATCGCAGGAGCCGCTGCCTCCCCGCCGGACACGCCTGCCCACTGGCGCGACGCCCTGCTGCGCAAGTTTGAGGGGGTTCTTCTAGCCGAGGCCGTGCTTGCCTTCTTCATATTCCTGACCCAACAGCGGCATGGGCCGCCCCTGCGGTGACTTTCGCAGTTTCGAGTACGTATGCTATCCATTTTTCATATTAAGCAATGCATTATCTTTGTTATATGATGTGCTTACTAATTATTCATTTGTACATAGGCTGAACGGATGGCCGCGGAGCCCACTGACAACCAGGTGTCGCTGCACCTCGAGGCGTTCTTGTTGTGGCTCTTCGGCTGGGTACTATTTACCAGAAGCCACGGTGACTTCGTCGACACCCGCCTCCTGGGGTACGTGAGGGCCATCACCGACGGGGAGGAGGTGCGGATCAGCTGGGGGTCTGTTGTACTTGCCACGACGTACCGTGGCATGTGCGAGGCATGCTGTCGGATGAGGTCAGCCTTTATCCTCACAGGTTGCCCCCTTCTGCTGCAGTTGTGGTCGTTCGAGTGCTTCTCCTTCGAACGGCCTATGCTACTGGACTCCAGTCCGTACCGCGCGGACATGTACCATGGCAGTGTGGTGGACCGGCCGACCGCAGGGTCCCTTTGGTGCCGTAGACGGGTACGTACTCTCGTCTATCTTTACTTCAGTCATATTATGGGTCATCCCTTATAACCAATATCCCGGCTCGCAGACACAGTTTGCACATGTGCAGGTCACACGTGTATAGTGTGTACGAGCACTTCATCGAGCAGCTCGAGCACCTCACCACTGATGATGTTCGTTGGGAGCTGTACTCTGATCAGGAGATGGAGGACCGTGCTCCTGCCGGGCTGTCCTCATTGTGCTGGTGTGACCGCGCGTACTGGCTGACGCGGAAGAAGCTCGTCTTTGGCATGTTCGTCGAGGACTACGCGATGCATGGGCTGATGCACCAATTCAGCCTCCGCCAGGTTGTTCCTATTCCAGTTGGGATGTGGGTGCCCGACTCGACCCACACGTGAGTTAGACACAACACATATTCGTATATTTTTTCCAGTTGTGCTACGATGGCTTCTAATTTGCAGTGGTACGTTTCGCAGGCATAGTAGGAGGGGTGGCTGCAGGACGAACTGGGCGGCGAAGATGGAGTCGTGGCTAGCACAATGGGCGGACGCCCTCCAGTACTGCGTGCAAGAGGGCTCCCCGTACGCCCCCAGCATGTATGATGAGTACCTGCACTGGTACGTTTCGTAGACAAGCACTAGGCTTTTGCATGTCATTGACCCTCCCCCCGCTCGCGTACCAGCACTGACCGACGCGTACCCTATACACTTCACGTGGAACATGCACCTCACGGTACATACTCTCGTGGTTCAACATGTTTGAGTAAGGTCACGTCAATTACAAGTTTGACGCTTTCGTGTACTCCTTGCCGACGGACATCAACATCACGACGACGAGGGAGTCCTGATCGATCCTGGATAGGCTCGCCCACAGTGCGGAGGTGACGCAAGACGAGATGGCATAGTTTGCCCTCGGGTCTACAGTGGGCAAGGCGTGTAGTGACCCTGACGTCATGCAGGATAGTCCAGGAGGTGGCCACATCAGCGCATACACCGAGGCCGACACGTCCTGCAGCCTAGTCAGAAGGCTCAAGAGGGGCACGTTCACGTGCCCCGCCTACGCCTAGGCAGGCGGAGGGTCGGACTAGACACGTGCACCGCCTCCGCCTGAGCAGGCTAGAGGATCAAACTGGACACATGGCTACCCACCCCCGCCTCCACCGGGATAGGCCGGAGTGTCCGGGTAGGCACATAGGTACGCACCGCCACCGTCATCATTTCTAGACACCTACCCGACAGCGCCAGGGCAGTATCCTTTCCTCCCCGACCTGTATAGACAGTATGGAGGGTATGACCTTTTGTCGCACACCATGGCCCACGACAAAGGTACGTTTCCTCTCTTCAGGTTTGTGATCATCGATATATTGTAGGGATTAACATTATTTGTCCTGTAGGTTTTGCACTCTAGGCGGGAGTTCAACTCTCCCTACACGATGATGCCTACGAGGCTGTGGACGCCTTCTTCGCAGATTACCCCGGGGAGATCAAGGGAGCAGCTGAGCCCGCACCTGTCGAGATTCTTTCCAGGTCGTAGCTCAGCGGGCCCCAGTAGGCACACAGGCACAGGTGGAGTCGACCCCCGAGGCCTTGGGAGCCTGGTCACGGGCTCTGGCGGCTTCTCTCTGGGCCTCGACCCGGCACCAAGGCCGAAGCCAAGCGGGCCGTCTTGGTGGGTCGGACGGGTGTGGGATGTGGCAATGGCGGAGGAGGTGCTGCGGGTGGCCTATAGGGGGTTTTTGTTGTGCTTTGTGTACTTGTATTATGTGTTTACGTATTCTAGTTCGTAGTTACTATGACATGGTTGTCTATACATTCTCTCTTGCATTGTACTATAACTTATGGTATTACTTACCAATCGTTTGTGCCTTAGTCGCTGAACCGTTGGATGACTTGGTAGCAAAAAGTGGCCCACTACTAGCTGCCAAGTCATCCAACGGTTTAGCGACTAGTCGACGTGTCGCTAAATCGTTGGACCAGTACTTGCTGCCAAGTCGTCCAACGGTTGAGCGACTAGTCAACGTGTCGCTCAACTGTTGGCCCGCAACTTGCTGCCAAATCGTCCAATAGTTGAGTGACTAGACGGTTGTATAAAAGCCAGACCCAGTCCCGTCACAGTTTCATTCGCCATTTCTCTCAGCAGACAACGAGAGCAGATTGGGAGAAGAGAAAAGGGAAGGGGTAGACGGATAGGGGTAGTGAAGAGGGGGAGAAGGTAGGGAGGGGGAGAAGCAGAGGAGCTCGGGAGAAGGAGAGGCAGAGGAGCTTGAGAGAGAGGGGGAGAAGGGGAGGAGAGGAGCTTGGGAGAGGTAGAGAAGGGGAGGAGAGGAGCTCGGGAGAGGGGGATAAGGGAGGAGAGGAGCTCGGGATGCGAAAGAGAAAGATGAAGGAAGCTCATTGATAAGAAGAGAAGGTCTCCGCGTGAAGGTAATAGTCTTGTCTGTTCTTGTTCTCGGCCGAATGTAGGCGATGTGTAGCTACTTGTTGGTTTAGCACGTATTTGATGAATGCATGTTGAGAAATCGTTGGTTGCAATGTTTGAAATATTTGTAGTGATAAATCAGTCATGTTGAAGCCCACAAGATTGAAAGTGCATTATGGTGTTGGTACGGTTCGTGAAGATCCATACGGTGTTGACCTAAGTGGTTTCCAGCAAGTCAATATGGTACACCTGGACGTGGAGAATGTCCAAATCGGAGATGTCCTACACTGGCTCACCAAAAGCTTCACCTTGGACCCCGAGGTGTATAGTGTCATCGTACATGGGCTTTTGAGTCGATCTACCACGCACATTCGGTGGGAGTTGACCAGACTGATGCGTACGGTTGCATGGAAGAGATTTCTGGAAGGCTGCCGGCGCCGTGGCTACGAGTGTGTGCTACTCGTGCAAGCATGTCTGAAGAGAGTCGTTGGAGGCCTTGTCGACGGCTATCGTTGGGTTGGTGAGAGCAGCTCGGGCGCACAGCGCGTGGTTCATGAAGAGGACAAGGTGACCGATGTTAGAGAGGCAGAAGAGGACGCAGTGACCCATGTTGCCGAAGTAGAAGAGGAATATCACACACCGCACGCTCAGCCCAGTGCACAGGCGGATGAAGGGGAGCATGTTGACAGAATAGTACGTCAGATGGAGATCGATGACTTGACAACTTGGGCGGAGAAGGAAGCTTTAGAAGATAATGGTGATGACTCTTCTGAGGAGGATGAAGGTCCCATCCCCCAGGAATAGAATAGGGTGGACGTTGAGGGTCTTGCTGTGCACAACGGGCATGAATCGTCGTGGGAGTACCATGGTAGGAAGGTTTGACTTTATGCAATGTTTGCTGACAAGGGATCACTACAGGATGCCATTAAGTTGTGGGCCTTGTCCATGCAACGGACATTTCAGGTCCTCAAATCCAGCCAGGAGCAGTACACCATGGTCCGCGAGTAGGCTGGGTGTCCTTGGCGTGTGCACGCACGTACGTAGACCCAAGTATGAGACTCACTGGATTGTGTCCAAGGTGGAGGCGCACTCTTGCTTGCTCAGTAGAGTTTTGCCGAAGCATCGCAACCTAACGTCCACCTTCATAGCCAATGTGATGTATGGAGAGATAATGAAGAAGACGGACTTGGAAGCCAAGCACATCATGGTGGCTATCGAGCAGAAATTCAAGTACAAGATTAGCTACGTGAATGTATGGCGTGCTAAGCAGAAGGCTTTGGAAAGGAGATTCGGTTCTTTTGAAGCGGCTTACGACAACCTTCCTCATATGCTGCAGGACAGGAACCCGGGCACATACATTGCTGTGAAGGACAAACCATCCAAAAGATCGCCCCTAGGTTTCATGGTATTGCAGAGGAACTTCTTAGCCATCGGTCCCTGCATCAATGCATTCAAACACATGTTGCCCATGATCTCAGTGGACGGGACGTTTCTAACTAGGAAATACAAGTGCATGATCCTGACAACAATTGGCATTGATGGCAACAATCTGATTCTACTCTTAGCCATCACTTTCGTCGAAAGTGAGAATTTTGACAGCTGGTTGTGGTTCCTTCGACATCTGAAGGAGGGAGTAGTTGGGGCATATCCTGATGTCAGCTTAATCCATGATCGCCACCCCGGGATGATGAAGGCCATCCAAAAACTTCAGCAAGACCCCGATGAGTCGTTCCCTTGGCCAAACATGATGAACAGATGGTGCATTCGCTATCTGGGGGCTAACTTCTTCAAGCAATTCAGGCAGCAACTGTTGATAAAGCTGTTCAAGAGCCTTGCTATGCAGAATCAGCAACGTAAATTTGATGCATTGTGGGAGATGTTGGAGGAGCACACTAGGAAGCATGTCGTCGAGAGGAACAAGCGTCTGCTCATTCTTGGGGCGGCGCAACCCGAACGCCTCACACCACTGCGGGAGCTCAACCCTCCCTATTTGACGCAGAGGACCTCGAGGGACATCGGGTGCTTCTCCCATTGGATTGAGGCCGAGCCATTGGAGAAGTGGCCCTTGATGCACGACACGAACGGTGCAAGGTACGACATAATGACCACTAAACTTGCCGAGGTGTACAACTGGGTTATTAGAGGCCTCTGTTCTCAGCCCCTCGTCACTATCAAGGAAGATGTTATGCATGGTACAATCGAATATTTCAGGGAAAGGCATGCAAATGCGGCACTTCACGTGGCCAACTCACATACACCGTACTGCTCGAGGCTTACAACGTACATACAGGCTAAGATCAAGAAGGGCCAGTCGCACACGGTCTTTGTGATGGGCAATACGGAGCATCATTTCGACGTGGTCCTTCAGGACAGAGCCGGATTTGGGACGGCTCGGTCTCTTGTTACCCACAAGGTATGTCTTGGAGACCATGTAAATAAACCTAGCTGCACATGCAACAAGCCAAAACTCCTTCATAAGCCATGATCTCATGTCCTCGCCGCGTGTGAGACCATACACATGGACCCATCGAACATCATATCGGAGTACTTCATGAAGGAGAGGGTGCAGTAGGCGTGGTGCGGCGAGCTAAGAGGTTTTAGGGTTATGGGCAACTTCGCTATGTTGGATAATGCACGGAGGACTTGGATTCCGGATCTTGACCTGTTGAAGGTGGGGAAGAGCCGTCGGCAGATTCATTATATTAGGAATGATATGGATGAAAGGGAAGCTGGAGCGGCAGGGTAGACGTTACGGCCGCTGCCGCCGGGAAGACCACATTATGAGAACTTGCAAGGTGCCTGTTGACACGTAGTTACACCAGCGTGAAGTGTTGTACCGCTCCTTGTTGGGTGCGTAGTGGTACTAAGATTAGAACTGCTAGCATGTTGTAACTTGTACTTCAATAAGTACCTTGCTTGTTGTAAGTTCTGTGAAACTAATTATATCGTAATTGCAAATTTTAACTTTATTTAAAGTGTCAATCTCTCATCGAAATTGCAATGCACGACGTGACCTCGCTCAGCAGCGCACCACATGACCTCGCTCTACAAAGAAGGATGTGACCACTCTCTGCAAAGCACGATGTGACCACTCTCTGCAAACCAGGACGTGACCCGACGAGTCAGCTTTTTAGGACGACGTGACCCAACAAGGCCATTTTCCGCAGCGATGTGACCCAACGAGTCTACTTCCTGTAGAGATATGACGCAGCGCTGCCACATGATTCCTCCTCGGGTCTGCTTCCTGTGCCTCATTACCCAGCGAGTCAGCTTTGCGCAGCGACGTGACCCGACGAGTCAGCTTTACGTAATAATATGACCCAACGAGTCTCCTCAGAGCCACTGCCTCACAGACGAGAATTTCCTTCAAATGAATTACAATCCAGCCGCGTACGCAGCGCCGACTCAACATATAAGTACTATTCCTTCCATATCGGGTTCCCCTGCATCTAGACTTCAACACAATCTCGCTCAGATGGACAAGCATTGGGAGGAGATCTGTGAAATGCAAAGGGAGTATGTGACCCAGGAGGAACAAAGGGAGCATGCCAGCAGGCCACCTCCCCACAATGACACCGCCCCCGTAGCAGCAATCAGTATCACAACATCCCAACCGAGAATTCACCGCAACACCCACCCGAGGGGGAGATGCCGC
Source organism: Phyllostachys edulis (assembly GCA_036346405.1). NCBI lineage: Eukaryota > Viridiplantae > Streptophyta > Magnoliopsida > Poales > Poaceae > Phyllostachys > Phyllostachys edulis. Next base: position 87,432,203 of record CM070550.1, read on the forward strand.
CCCTATGTTGGTGTAGGGACAGATGCAAGTTCTTCAAGTCCAAACACCGGCTCAGCCTAGTCATGCGTTACTGGGGTTGCGCGAACTACTCCTGTGACTGTCCCGACCGCCGTTGGGACACGAGCCGCTATCGACAGCCGGTAAGGATAGGTTACAGTATGTTCCCCTACTATTTCTTTTTCAAAGTACGCACTAACAACCTCTCTCGTCTACCCGTAGTCCCCAGATCCGCTATGTGGCTACCGCAAGTGGATCGACCTAAAGATCCACCCACACAACCAGTGGACTCTTGACTACGAGGAGTAGGATGCCAACAGGGACCGCAAGAGGAGAGAGGAGGAGTGCTGCACCGAAGAGCACAACGAACGTATCCGGCGGGAGACGTGGGCCCATCTCAAGGAGTGCAGGCGCAAGAAGTGCGAGGCTCACGAGAGGGAGCACGAGAAAAAGAGGAAAATGGCGGCCGAGGCCAAGGCGGCCGGCGAGGTGTACAACGCCGAGCTCGCAAAGAAGGGCAAATGGCTTCAGTCCACGCAGTAGACCGACCCTCTTCGTCCATATGTCCTATGTATTTCTAATTCCCCAAATTCATGCGTGTACCATCCTTGGTTCGTTAGCCTACTTGCCATGTAACCCCTTGTCAGATCAACTGTCGTGTTGTTATCGTTGTGCCATTTCTCCAAAGTTCTCCACCGTGTATGAATTTCCTGACGCATCGCAATATCACTTACCTTCGTACTTACGAATCATTGCTACCTCTATGGTCCTCACAAAATTCTTCAGAAATTTAGCGCACTACAACAACAAACGACGATCACAAAATGTTATTGCGAGTCTAACAAATTTCATACCCTTGAGATTCTACAAAAATCACAAACGGACCAACCAACCTTGTCACCGCCCTTTTATTTTTCAAAAAAATAACATCCTAGAAACAAAAATTGCTAAATGTATTACCTAGAAAATTTAACATTTATTCCCACACAATTATTCAAATCGAATTAATAAAATAGTAAAGTTACTACTTAAAATCGCCCAATGGTTCGGCGACTTTATAAGAGTCGCTCAACCATTGTGGACTAACTGATGCCGCTCAACCAGAGGGCGACTAAACTAATGTCACTCTATCGTTGGGCAGCCTTTTCTAGTCGCCCAACGGTACGGCGACTGATGATTATTTCTGTCAAAAAAATAAAGTAGTATTATTTATGTAATTCTGAATAAAAATAGATTATTAAAAAAATTCATGATCAAGGCATCAAGAACACAGCGGGAGACTTGAGCTGAAATCAAGAAAATCAACCCTCAACGCCATTAGCTGGTATGACTACCAAGCCAAGACCGGTTTGGCCACTAGCCGGTCTGACCGCTGGTGAGTCCGATCTGGCCGTTGCCTGAAAATTTGAATGATGAAGGATCTGCAAATCGACCTAACTTTGATGCAATGTTCCCAAACATCTGATATTTTAGACACAACTCAACAAGAAGGTCATGAACCTATTCCATTCAAAGATCCAGACGATCATCACTAAGGTTCCATGATTTCTTGATTGAGAGCAAGAAGGCTCAAAACTGGAGGAAAAACCTAATCTTGATCTAAAGGCTTGCTCATGGATGAATGATGGTCAAAATGACCTTAGATTAGATCTTACAAGTCCTAGCAAGCTAAATCACAACAAAAGACTAAGACAAAACCCTAGAACACAAGAACCCTAAAATCACTAAAGAGGAAGCAAGAACAAGAGAGAACTCATCTTCGGACAAACTTGATTAGATTTATTAGAAAGATTATAGGTTTACAGTCACTCTACCATGCAGGACAAAAGCTCACTCATAAGCACCCAATCTCTCAATACATCGCTCTTAAATCCTATCCTCCTCTATTTTGTCCACTTTCCCTAAATCTCAAATTAAGGTTTCCAAGGCTTGGTTGTGCAAATCCTACACTAACCCTTATATAGTGGAGGCTAGGTCTAGAGAAAAAATCTTAACGGAGACGCGTTAAACCAACACACAAACAGGTCTACACTCACACACGCTTCAAAACGAATGACAATCTGGGTCTCTCGAATCCATCTATTTGTGATCTTCTCCTTCTCTTGACCTAAATCGCATCTCCTTTGAGTCGTCTTGCTCCGCGGTTTCTTCAAGGTCACCAACCCGGTATTTTGGCGAAGATACTTGATGAGGATTAAAATCTCTAAATATTACTTTGATATTTAATTAAAGACCGCATATCCTTCGTGGTCGTAACCCCTAAGACTAACGACCCCTGGTCATGTGGATTCTAGAGGTTACTTTATGGGTACCGTGGTCGGAGAGGTTTTGTACCTGCTATTCGACCAGATGACTGCTCATAGGAGTTTTGAACTGGCATTTGGACTTGGTTCCAAATATATTCCTCCCGTGTGATGAATAAAGCATATGTTATATTTACTCTAAACCACACGATGCTTGACAGTCCTAAGTCACTAGCAATAACCACTATATGGTAATTACCTCCCACTGGCATCAACTGCTGGGCAGTTGGCTCTTTGCCAACTGCCACCATTTCTCTGACCAGACACGACGCTTCCAATAGGCGTCTTCCTCCAGGAGTAACTGTCACCCCTTCACTAGTTATTTAAAGGCAGATGATGTACAACGAAAGGGACATCAGACAACAATCATCGGAGAAGACATAAAAGCAACTATATACGATCCAAAGCATAGCACACCACATTCTCAGTGTAATTAGGGCTAGTCCACTACCTTGTTGAAGGCACTCCTTGTAAAGGATCCAGTTCATTGCAATAAAGAGTAGACCCTAATATCTCCCAAGAACTCTTTTGCCATTTTCCTCTATTTATTTCGTAAGATTGGCGACTCAATCGTCGACAGCTGGCTTCATCCGTGGGGTTTTCGAAGGCGTTGAGTTCTTGAAGCTTTCTTCGCTCAAGCATTCCTCATTCACTTCCTTTGCTTCACCATCGCTCATATGAACATGGCAGGGACTTGGGATGAGCAAAACTGGTTCGACTTGGCGGACTAGTCCAACCTCGACATGGATGCATGCATCCACACCACGAAAGAAAACGGGATATCGTCATCATCCTCTTCCGCCGACTCGCCCCTCACTGAGATTAGCGAGATCGACTGGATGAATGAGGATTCACCACCACCATCCGTGGCGCTCCCAAAGGAACCGGTCGTTCCGACCAATCCACAACGTCCAAACATCTCTACAAGCCCGGTCTCTCTAACTGGCAAGAACGGTGACAGAAGCCCAACCCTGCAATCAGAGGATCAATGTACTCTCGATATTGTCATAGGAGACCAGTATTCGCCAATGGCTCCTACGTATTCCGGGGGCCAACTAACATCTTGTGAGGGCATCAATGAAGTTATCACCGATTGTAGGCCAAGTGAGCATGGTAAAACTTAGCATATGGTTGGCAATCCGCCGGATCAGGTTGAGTCTACCACAAAGCCCACAGGAGGTGGTAATCTCCGACCGCTCCCCATCGTGGAGGCTCCTTGCAGAAGCAATGGAAGGCTCTCCCTTAGTTACGATGGGAGCTCGTCAGAGGATTGCTATTGGCACCACGAGGTTAACGCAATCGGAGATACCGATCAAGATGCCGTGCATATTCCTCCACAGCTTGTCCCGCCACCACTTGTTGATGGAAATGGTGCGGGCGCTCAAGCACCAACTAGCGGAGGCGAACGAACTGATGGACGTCGATCAGTTAATTCGTCTGTTCCTACCCCACAGCGCGTGACAGGTCAGACAGGACAAACCGAAAGGTTGGAGGGAACTTCGATTCATCAAACGCCCTCTGTTGGCGGGAATCCTTCAAGACCTTCGATAACGATGCAAAACCTGCAACGAGTTCATGACATTTTGAATAACCTAGATCCTACTCTAGCAGAGACTCCGGGTTATGTTCAATTTGCAGGGCAGGTATCGGAGATCCTCTGGCAAATCATGCAGCGTACAGAAATGTACCAAGAACAAAGGAACTAGCAAAGTCACACGATGACTTTATTCCAGCGCTCCTCCCTCAGCAGAGGACAACATGGTCAAACGGAGGACCGAATGATACCAAGACCCCCTCGTAGATTCCGACCAGAGATGTCACGAGGGAAGATGGCTCTTCCTAGCAGTCACTCCTCCTCATCAAGAGGAACGACCGCTTGGTTCCGATGACCTTCGGCATCATCTGAACCAAGCAGGTGGTCAAAGACAAAACACTAGCGTCTATCACCGGATTGGGACACCAGATACTAGGTATGTAAATCTAAGGAACCGGTCCCCAACTGACTACAACCCGGTTCCTTTTCAAAGAAGAGGCCACGACTCTATTACGGGTTGTCCAGCATTCTTGGCAGGTGTCAGGACCCAAAAATACAATTCTAAACCCTTTGTGTATACTGCACTAGTCTAGGATCACGCTAGTGCACATAGTGGCAACATCGATGAAATATCATCTCATATGCAAAAATGACTAATAAATAGGCAAATAACAATAATTATAAGACTAACGACCTTAAGGTCAAAGCTTACAATTAATGCCTCAGAAGGCAAATAGCTCAATTAAGCTGTCATGGAAGGTAACAGAATAACTTCAGAGAAGCACATCCATATGCCCACAGATAATCGGCTAGCGTAGCGCGACCTAGTTCTCCACGATCCTTATAAAACTCCTCCTCGAAAGCAGGCGATGATTCCTCCACTTTATCTGAATGATTGCAGCAAGAATGAGTACTCCAAGTACTCAACAAGTTGTACCACATAATGCAATTTATAGATGATGGCTTATTCCAAAGAAAATATCATCTGTGGTTATTTTGCAATAAAGCTGCATTTGCAATTGAATACAAATAATAGATTGAAAGTGTAATTAAAACAAATAAACAATAATAATTTAACATTTGTTTTCACAAAGGATACAAAGCCTAATTAATTTCTTTTACAAAGTCATATGAATTAAATCACATTGCTGTCCCTTCCCAATTATTTTAAGAAAATCTACCCTTCATGTGAAATCCCCGAGCATGTTAATGACCACGAATGCGGCTATTCGAATAGATTGTTTAACACTCTGCAAAGGTTGTACACTTTACCCACAAGATATAACCAGTGTGGCCTACACTGATCATAACAAAACTTTTCCAAAACTTCATCTCAACAATTGACACTCTCGGTGTGTTTTACTGCCGACCCCAACCTTACTCGCTGGTTCGACGCACACCGTTGGACCTGGAAACGGCGAACCGACCATTGATGTGACTTTCAAAGTAGTCCACACCTCCACCCCTCATGGGCTCCTAACCTACAACCTGAGTAGTCAATGTCGAGATTCTGTAAGTTAGTAAGTTAGGCCCGTCCTATACCAGGCATGTGGTTATACGATGAGGCCCAGTTCAATGGCGCACAAAGTTAAGTCCTTAATTGACCAAGGTGAGACTTCCAATTTCTAACTACACCACGGAGATTACCACCACCATATCACACAGTTTCCACCACTCGTCTCAGTCTAAATTTTTTCCCACCCTGTTGGTTAAGTGAAACATATGCCATCAACGAGTAATGATACACAACACAAGTTTTACACGAAGTTCCACAATCACTTAGTCAAATTTATACTTGCAACTCAATTGAATGAATGACTCGTTGCATGGCTAAGCAATTACTCGCATCTAACCAACCCACGTTGGTGCTATGATAATATCAACTAAGTAATTAACCAAGCTAGGGTGATAAAATATCATGACAACATAATAGGCAAGGTGGATATAAACAATTTGGATGAATAACTAATCCCAAAGCATTTAAATAAATACTTAAAATAAATGCAATAATTGAATCAAGGTAATTAGAAAACTAGGTTCAACATGGTCAAAGGTACAACTTGCCTTGCTATAGCAATGATGGTCTTATTTTATCTTTGATCTTGTACTTCCTTGACCTTCAGCTTATTCGGACGATTCCGGAACTTCAACGTCTAACGAAAAGAAAGCACAAAACAAACAAACATCAAAAAGATAAAATCAAACAAAATCCAAATTGAAATTTAATGGTACTGGAAGCTAGATATTGAATTTATATGAATTGAGAAACTTGAATGGGTTCAATCGGAGTTTGTATGGGAAAGAACGAGCTCTCGGAAGTTCGACCGGGAAGGAAAATGCTGAAAAAGGAAAAGGGAAAGAGAAATTGACATGTGGGTCAACAGAATATTCTTATAATATTCTATTCCGAAAATAATGGAAAATGACTGAGTGCATAACATGTGGGTTCTACTGATATTTATGAATTTTGAAGAATTATAATAATTCCTGAAAAGGTAGAGAGAGTGACATGTGGGGTCACTGAGATAAAAGAATTTTTCAAGAATTTAATTAATTCCAGAAAATAAAATTAGAGGTTGACATGTGGACCACTGGTCTATGGACCAGGTCCACAGAGAGATGCTAGTCCACGGTGGACCAAGCTCATGAACTAGGGTTGGACCAAGGGTTGACTGACATACGAGACCCGCATGTAAGTGAGAGAGGGAATCTAGGGTTTTTAATTGGGTGGATGACAAGTGGGGCTACTCAACAGAGAGAAAGAATTAACCAGAGAAGAACGAAGGCAACAAAATGACATCAGAGAAGCAATAGAGGAGTTCGGCATGTTACTGGCGCTTGGTGATGGCGACTATGTGGCATAGAGATGGAGCTGAGGTGGCAAGGTAAAGAGAGAAAGAATTAATCAGAGCAGCCGAACAGGGAAAGCCAAAGAACATAACTAAGGCAACAGCACAGAGGGAACAGAGAGCTGCTGCCGTTCTGGTGCAAGGAGGCATGGAAAGAAATAGAGCAAGAGAGCAAGGGAATATTTAGCTTGGATTGGATGACAAAGGGACCAATTAATCAGAGGAGATAGAGAAATCCTAGAGAAGCAACCGATAGAACAAAGCAACAGAGAACGAAACAACAGGGCGCATGCTGTTTCGGGCGCATGGTGTGGACGGTGGCCGGCGGCAAGGTGGCTTCAGCCAATGGGCAAAACGGAACAGCGACGATGAGGCGGAGCTGGTGACGCGGTCAAAATGGCGAGGCGAGGCAGCATGTAACACCCTGGTTTTTCTGAGTCTTTTTGGAAATTTTTAAAATAAAAAGAACCATTTGGTTTTATTGAAATTCCAAAGCTTAATCTGAGTTTTTTAGAATTTGGAGTGTTTAAAATGATTAAGCTAAACTTCAACTAATCCTAAAAGTTTGGTTCTTTGGAGCTGTTAGAGCTCTTGTGTTGAAATCCCTCACCTCAGTTTGTTTTGCTCTTCCCTTGGCTCAGCCCTTTCTCTCTAGACTTTCCTCTTGTTTGGGAATTTCCTTATGTCTAGACCTCCCTTCTGTTTAGACATGCCCTTATGTCCAAATTCCCCTTGAGTTGAACATTTGCCCACGTCCAAATCCTTCCTTCTCGGTCAAACCTCACTTGACCCCTCTGGACCTCCCCTCGTATCTTTGGTTTGGATTTCCTTTAGTCTAGAGCACCTCCTTGTTGGCTTGAACCTCTTTATGGTTTAGACCTCCCCTGTGGTCTGGACCTTCTTGTGTCCATTTGAACTTCTCGTTGGTTCATCTAGGCCTCCTGTGTTCACTTGGACCTTCCTTGGATTCTATGAACTCCTCTGTGTACCTTGGACCTCTCTGTGTTCATTGGAACCCCCTCTGAGGTCATGTGGACTTCCTAGTATTCAATTGAATCCCTATCTTGTTCACAGGAACGCCCAGTGATTCATTTGGATCTTCCTCTGATCAAATGGACTACCTTTTGTCCATTGGATCTCTTTGTGTTCAACTAGATCGCTTCTTGTTCAAATGAACCCGCTTGTGCCCAATTAGGTCTCTATGTGCTCAAGTGAACCTCCCTGGGTTCATTTGGAACCTCCCTTGGGTACAGTCGGACCTCCTAGAGTTCATTTGGACCTCTCCATGTCCATTTGAACCTCATTTGGACCTCCCCGGGTCCGTAAGAACCTCCTTTGGCTTCATCTTGACCGTTGAGACCTTCCCCGTGTTGGTCTTAACCGTCGAGATCTCCTTGATCTCCTCTTGACCATCGGGATCACCTTTGAGTTTATCCTGACCGTCAAGACCTCCTTTGGACCACTCTCTGTGGATCTCCTCCGTTGGATCCCTCTCCCCTTGAAGCCCCTCCGTCCAGACATCCCCTTTGTTAGATCTGGCTGTTAAGACCTTCCCTTTGGAGATCTTAACCGTTAAGACCTCCCCTTTGTTAGATCTGGCTGTTAAGACCTCCCCTTTGGAGATCTTAACCGTCCAGACCTCTCCTTTGTTAGATCTGACCGTTAAGACCTCCCCTTTGGAGATCTTAGCCATCAGGACCTCCTTTGTTAAATTTGACCGTTAAGACCTCCCCTTTGGAGATCTTAATCGCTCAGACCTCCTCTTTGTTGGATCTAAGGGTCAGGACCTCCCCTTGAGAATCTGACCGTCAAGACCTCCCTGTCCCTTGGACCCCTTAGTCCTTTGGACCTCCTTATAAGACCTCCCTAATAGGTCATGACCTCCTCTGTTAGGCCATGGTCTTCCCTCTGGCCGTGACCACTCCTTTCTTAACCAAACTATTCCCAAGTTTGACTGGTCCCACTTACCAGTCTTACCCATTCTCATTTTCTACGCCACATAAGTACCTTGTGCATTTAATGCATGTTATGTTGCATTAAATGCGGCCATGTACGTGGCTGCTTACTCTGAATGTAGTCACTTAGTGGTACCATTGTTATCTTTCCTTGTCTTAGTGGCACCATTGTTATCTTTCCTTGTCCCCTCCCTTAACAGCATACCTTGTCCTGTTCATTTGTCCTTCACCAAATTGGTGATGACATCTGCCCTGTCACTCACCTGCTTTTGACCTATTTCTCACATTCATCGTGACACGTATGCCCCTAGTAATTTCTTTCTCTACTTTGGCTATAATTAGCCCAGGTAGCTTTTCCTCATCACATTTTCCACATTTAGCATCCTTGCTTTGCTCGGTGGCTCTGGGTTGAAGCCCTGTCATCAAGAACTCCGCCGGATCCTTCTTCACCGACGCTGTGTTGCCGGCGACCTCACCCGAGCTTCAGCGACGTCCTCACCGCCACCACCAGCTGGGTCACCGTCCAGCTATTGGACCAGCTCCTTCATCTTGTCCTCGAATTTGTTCTTGGCCTTGGTGAGTGTCCCTGTACCTTGCTCCTAATCCTTGTTTCGTTCAACCATGTTGCGTGGTCGTAGCCTGTGCAGGACCTCCTCCTTCAGATCTCCAGAGGGTCCTTCTTGCAGGTGCGACCTCCTTGGTCATGTTGCACAGACGACCCTCATGGTCATTTTGCAAAAGATGCCCCTTTTCGGCCTCTTTGCAAAGACAAACCTCTTGGGTCCTTCTCTGGACCTCCTTCTCAAAGGCCTCCTTGACCTCCCCAGGACGTCCCTTGAGCCTCTCAGGACCTCCTTTTGTAAATACCACCTCCCCTGATCTTTTTCAAAGACCACCCTCTTGGTCTTTGCTGGTCTCTTTGCAAAAGACCACTTTCTTTGATCTTTCGCAAAGACCACTCTCTCCAGTGGACCTCCCCTAACCCATTGGACCTCCTCCTGAGAGCCCTTTCCTAGTTCTTTTTAGTTATGTTCTTTGCTATTTGCTTCTAGTTCGGTTTATTGGGAGTCCTTTTGGATATTATTTGGTCTTTATTTACTTTGCTTTGTTCTCGTGTAAATTGCAGTGTAACCTGAGAGCTAGAGCTTTGTGGAAGAATAGATTCTTAAGCTTCCAAGCAAAAAGCAAGTTACACTCTTGATCATATTGCACCCATTACTTCACCCTATATATGTTCCATTTTAAATGTTAATGCATGCTTACTTTACTAAGTTATTTCAATACCTGTCTTTAAACTCATAGCTATGCCTATCTCCTTTGTATGGCCAACATTGAAATTGAACCAAACCTGTTGTTATCCTAGATAAAATCTGGTTGACACAATAGTGTGAACCAGGAGCAATTGTGAAATCTTATGCTTAGTCTTGCTTAGACCAAAATTGTTTGATTTGGGGAAATTTTACCAACATGACCAATGCTGTCAAAATAATTTAAAACAATGGCATTGGGTTGTCATGGAGGTTTTGCAAAAGCTTTGGAAAGCAAAAGGAAAGGAAAATGGATTTGGACTTGGGCGAATTGGTTTGCTTGGCTGGTGCAGTGTTTATGCATAGACTCAATCCTGGGTAAGGTTGAGGTCCTGGGGTTTGTGGTGGTCGCCCAAGTCAATTGAGGACCGGCCTTTGAGCGTCCCTTTGTTATGATTATAATGGGCTATGCCTCACCATACAACCATATATCTCCAGAATGGGGCGTGGGACCTGGCCAATTAATTTGCAGAATTCCACCGCGGTTGTTCCACTTTGATGTGTGGGAGGTCTTCTATGGCCTATGGTCTTTCATAACCTATGTTTCCCACTAGCACAAGAGGGGGCACGAATCCAGTGGACTTGCAAGTTGCAACCCATCCGGAAGGGAAACCTTAGCGAGGAGGGGCTGTGGTGGAACAATGCATTGTAAAGGCCTTGTCATGAACTCTAGACCTCTTACCTTCGGTAGTGAGAGGTGGCATTGACGGATGCCGAGCAAACTAGAGGAATCATGTCATGTGGGTAAAGTGTACAACCTCTGCAGAGTAAAAACTATTCGAATAGCCGTGTCCACGGTCATGGACGTGCTGGCAAAGACCACTCAAAGTTAGACTTGGTTTTGTTTTCAAAAGACTTTGATAAACTGGTTTTTGGGATTTCCATCCCATGGGTTTGGGCAGGAAGCCTTGTGACAGGAGGGTATCCTTCACCATCTTGATGATGAATGTTATCCAATTGAAAACTGAGATTTATAAAATGAATTTTACATATTGTTAACTCCCTTGGAACTTAGTACATGTATTTGAAAGAAACTTGGCTTTATGCAAATCAGTCATATTATGCCTTCCTTTGAGATATCCATTTATGCATGATATTCTGTTAATTGACGGGTGTAACTTGCGAGCATGGTTGTTGTGCTCACTCTTGCTTGAAATAATCTTTTGAGCAGAAAGGAAGCCTTATGATGAGCTGTGCAGTGGACCAAGTGGTCCTGGACGACTAGGTTGCGCCCTCCAGCCGATTGCCTGTGGTGCATCGGATGGCTATCTTGTTTATCTTCCGTTGTGTTCTGGTTTGTTGGCTTGTATGCCTCCCCTTTGTAAACAACTTTGTTGATATTAATAAAGCTCTCGTTGAAGTGTATGTTACCACTGTTGTATGCTGTGAAGAGCTAGTTGTTGATCCTCGGGACTAGCTCAGTTCGCACAAGGGACCTTGGAGTGATCCTAGTCCTCCACGACCTCCCCTGGTCTGGCCGTGAGGGGTCTTCGGGGTCCTCCCTAGCTCCACGACCTCCTCGGGGATGCTCCCAGGACCTCTGGGCGGTCCTCCCAGACCTCCTGGGTGGTCCTGGAGGTCCTCTTGGATGGCTCTGTTGGATCTTCTGGGAGGTCCTGACGGACTTTCTGGCTGATCCAGGAGGACCACTCGGGTGGCCTCGGGTTGGGCGTTACACAGCATGCGCTGGCAGCAAGGCAAAACACGGCAGTGGCGGCGGCCTCACAGTGGCGTGACAATTTCGGTGAGGTTTCAGGAAAAGGGAGAGGAGTACAGCGTAGAACGCGGCGACGCAAACCCAATGGTGGTGGAGATGAAGGCAGGGGCTCAACGGTTGTGGAGTATTTGGCTAGAGAAGAGAGACGGCCAAGAGGAGAGAGAACGCTCGATTCTCGGTGCACGGTGGATGAAACTTGAAACTAAAATATAGGGAAAATAGATCATGATGAGGGTCACGAGATGATGTGATCGAATTTTCAAAAAACTCACCGAAGAAGTGAGGAACGCGACGTACACATTTCAGTGTCATGGCTCGACATGGCCGGCGGTGATTCGGTGGTCTTCGGGCGTTGAGGATAGAAGCATGATGTAGAACGCGGCGAGGCGAACTCAACGGCACAGACGGTTTGGCCAGGGGACATCAGTTGGCGGTGGAACTTGATTCTTTTGCAGATTGCGATGAAACGAGAGCGATTCAGAGGAAACCAATTTGGGGGATTGGAAGAGGAGATCAAAAGGATCAATATGACACGGTCGGTTTGCTTTTATACGCATCGTGGAAAGAAATACAAAATTGGGAAGTATCCGGTTGTTGCGTATAGGTGCTGGACTCACTTGTTCGGTTGGAGGTAGATGACGATGAACAGTGCAACCACGTTGCAGGAGAGAGAAAAAAGAAGGCTTTTCGAAATTAAAGAAAAGGCTGAAAATCAATGAGATTAAGTAAATAGCAAACAAACTCAGAAAAAACTCAAAAAATACTAAAAGATTCCTTGGAACAAAAGGAAGCCAAATTACATTGGTTTTGATTCAATTGATGTTTAAATTAGTCAAATTAAATATTTTGACTTTAGGAAATTCCCAATTAAGCTTTATTAATTCAAATAAAATTGGTGAAATTTTTCGAGGACCTAAACTACTCAAAAGATTTTTTAAAAGCCAAATTTTGGGACATTACAGCAGGACTCCAAGTTGTTCGCTGGCCGAAAAGGTTCCGACCAGTCAACATAGAGAAGTTCAATGGGACTCAGAACCCATTAAAATTTCTTCAGATCTATACTACCGCCATCAAAGCTGCTGGTGGTAATGACAACGTGATGGCAAACTAACTGTAACACCCTGGCTATGCGAAAGCCAAGATATTACTTAAAAGACTAACATACAACAACAATGCGGAATAAGTTCATCAATATATCAAATAATATCGATTAAAGGTCAACATCTACTAGAACAACTGTAGGAATTTAATATGAGTTCAACAGCAAAGTACAAACTCTGAATATCCAAGCATACATAATCAAATAAGATAATCCTATCTATGGACTATTCCAGGAACACATGCAGTTATCGAATCAACCAAAAACATAGTGAAGGATAATATCAACCATCATACTTCATTTATTACAATCCAAGCTTTAACGAATGAACGGTAAGAAGAAGATCATATTATTAAGAGTGAATGATGTGAAGTGAATGCAGTGTCCGTGACTAATCCCTCCCAAGGATGCCGTCATCAGTGATCACCTAAAATAAATAAACAAAAGCAAGAATGAGTCCACGACTCAGCAAGTACAATAGGATCATAAGAACAATATTGAATATGAACACAATCATTGCATTATGGAATTTGAATATAGAATGACAAGAATGGTATGAATGAATGAATGCAATCTTCTCTTCTGCTTATACCGGTATAGCCAGTGACACACCCGTCGGTGTTCACTTAGGCCAGCATTCAACAAAATACGGGGATCCAAGGTCCGTATGAAGAACGTTTCATACGGGGATCCAAATCTGCCCACATTGGAATGGTGGGTCTTACGTGCCTATACTGGAATTGATGGGTCTTTACATTCCACTCCCGTGGATGAAACATTAACAATGAATGAATGGAATGAATTATGAATAATGAAAAACATCATCTCATTAAACATGGAATAACGAACGTGAAAAGAACATGAAGCATTGAATCTACTCATGGATCATAGAAATAACAATATGAACAACAAGCACTCAGCATTCACCAACAATAAGAATCACAAGGTACTTGCCCATGTTGGAATGATGGGACTTCACTACCCACTTCCGTGGTGAACATGAAAGAAGGAACGAATGAATTTTTTGAATGTAAACATAGTATCAAAAATCAAGGTATATCATTTATGAATGGAAATAAAAAATACCGAAATTACCCATTGCATAATCATCAATCAAGTGGAACAATCAACAAACAAGACAATTCACTTGTACTTGCCTCAACCGTGAGACAGAAGACAATGATGGAACGCTCTAGCCCCGGGGTTCACCACCAACTGGCAGCCGTAAATGTAACACCCCAGCCAAACTAAGGTCTGGAATGCTACTAAATTAAATAAATTAAACACAATTAAACTAAAACACCTTACAAAATTTGGGCAGAACCTCCTTTGTATAGCTACCTATACCGGAGGTTCCAACAGACAGTTATAACATCTAAAACCCCTACCAAGCCAATTTAAAAGACATCAATTTTCACGTCGGGTTCTCTGGACAGTACACCAAAACCATCATAACTTTTGCTACGAGTGTCCAATTCTTGCGTTCTTTAGCTTTCTGGAAAGGTATGAAAATTACCTACATTTTTTATTATATCACGATCCTCTGATTTCTTCTTTAACTAATGACTTAACCCAGTTTTCTACAATCTGTCAGAAAGCTGACAGATTGGCAGGACAGCGACACTAAAAAATTCGTAACTCGCTGACCGTTAATCGGATCTGGGCGTTCTTGGCAGCCACGGAAAGCTAAGGACATTACCCAACTATCTCTAAGAGATGGGGTCCACGGAATCTGCCTCTAAAGCCATAAAAACCAACGTTCAATCTACTGGACAAAAAAGGATCTACACAACCGATACTGCTAAAACAACTAATTAAATATCTAATCAACGGGAAACGAAGGTTACCGTCGACGAATCGCTGTAGACCACGACGTAGGCCGCGAACCTTCATCTTCCCTCCCTCCCTTCCTCCTTCTCCTTTCTTGGCCGGCCACCACGCGCGCGATCCTCCTCTTCTCCTTCCTTGGACAAAGATCAATGGAGGGAGTGGTAGCGAGGAAGGATGCTACAAGATACCATGGCGCTACAAAGGTGCTGCGTGCTACTGAGGAATGAGGTGTAGGGAGGAAGGAGATGGCGGCCAAGGGGGAGGGGGAAAGGGGTATGGCGGCTATAGGGGGAGAAGCGGGTGGTGCCCTAGGGTTTTGGCCCACCTTGGGCCGGCTGCCCCCTCTCCACCTTAGGCCCTAGATGTGTGGTAGGAAGCCCACTGACCAAAGTTGTCCAGACTTTACAAAGATCCCCCTCTAAATTCTGTTAAATCCCTTTTCTGATTGGCTTTTCTCTCTAAATTATCTCTTCTTTCTCAAATACATTTGGGGTATTACATTCTACCCCCCTTAAACGGAATTCGACCCCGAATTCTAATCACGCTCAACCCCAAAGAATATCACAGCTAAAAATCTTACCAACATTACCACGTACTTGTTGTGAATATTTTCGGATCTTTCTTTCAGATACGAGACTCCAATTCCCAAGTCGTTTTTTTACCTCGGACTTATGGGACCTCCGCACCTTGATGCAACTGATGTGCTACACCTCATCTCTGATACTGACCTCACCAGAACCACTCAACGGACAGGACTCGAGGATGCGGTATTACTCACTGGTCAATGGCTCTTACGAAACCTCACACTTCAAATACCTTAGGCATTCTCTCAACACTAGGTTATCCAAAACGTTATATACCCCGCTCTAGGACTCGAGACGGTTCTAGTGAATTGCTATCTTCCAAATTCCCCGCAACTTCCGGAATTAACCAAATATACGTGGGCTATCATTCCCTTTTTGGGACCAAACAACAGAAATTGCACACAACATATGGAACTCTTATTCCCTCTCTCAGTCGATCTCTTCACCCTAATAAGGAGAACCTCTGCTAAGCAGGGACGCGCGACACAACTTATTTTAAATAACCTTTAATATTCAGAACTCAGTTGAAAACAAAGGATTCACAAGGTAGCCAACTCATAACCAACTTCTCTCCAAAACACTCAAATCCAAGATCGAAGTTTCATCATGAAAACCTTTCCACATTCCAACTAGCAGTGTAAATAAATTCCACATAAGCCAAAAGAGAAATAACTCGAATGGCCAAATCAAACACTTCATTCATTTTCCTGAACCGGAAAGAACCACCTTTCCAACATAAAGTCAACACAAATTGCACATGATCTCTGCTATAAAAACTTAGCTTAAACAAGAATCAAGAGAGCACCTCTCTACTCGAGAAAACATTATTTCCTCATAGGTTCTTTTAAGAAATAAACCCTTTCCCAAATCATGGGTTTCTAAATCATCATACTTACTCATTTCTCTTAACCGACAACCCCAAAATGGTCATCCAACCGAAAGTACATCCATACCTATTTTTTTTGAGGGACTTTACTAATCCCCAAAAGGATACCCTAATCTACTCCGCTACCACAGGAATTCTTTTATCAGATGATTCCCAATACCTCAATAAAAAAATCTTTCACCCACAACCACATCACCTCATTCTGTTAAGGATAATCAACTTGAAATTCTCCGCATACACCCTCATTTATTGCATCCAAAAGATCCTATCAAAGATCACCATAACTCTTGGAAACTAATCATGAGAAACCAAGATGCTAGTATAAAAAATGCCAAGCCCAAATTTGACCTTTAAGACTTCTACACTGAATTTTCGGTATGCTTGATCAGTAACCCTCGGAGTGAGTACGAGACCAAGAGAAACAGTCAAATATTAATGATCTCGGAAAAACAAAATACGAGTCCGCAGATGAGGGCACATGTCCCACATGAAGGAACTTCCAAACCCCCAAAACTCAAAATAAAACATTGCTATGGAAACCCAAGAAACTCTTAAACTGTAACAACAGAAAAGTTGCAGATTACAATTCTTAACTCCAACCTCAAATACTTAGGGCACACATTTTTCGTTAACAAAGAAAGCAATTTTCTTTGATTACAACATTACTTGCCATCCCAAACAAGGAAATGCATTTAAAACCAAATCAAATTAATCACTTAGGAACCAAACAGAACCTTCACATACGTCACAATACTCAACTAATCTCATCTACTACATAAATCATGAACTCACAGAAGAGCACGTATGCAAAACTCCAAACATTTCATTTAACCGGTATTACGAAAATCAATCAACTTACTTCCTCTCTAGAAGAATCATTACCACTCTAACGCGTCACATTCTCTTATCGCCAATCTTACTAATATCAAGAATAATTCTATCTTAACAAGATTCTTTATCGTCAACTCTTCCTTTATAAAGCCCCCAACAGCTTATCAAAGTTTTATCCACCACTTTATCATCTCATCCTCAATTGGGAGTATACCAAATTCCTACAATCTCATTACAACCACCACTTTACTTTAGAGGGAACCTACTACACAATTTAAGAGGTTATTCCAAAACCCTCTCATCAAAGGCATACTATTATCTGACAATTTCACTGTCATGCAAACACAGGTCATTCTCATTGGCCATCCTCATGAAACACACACGAGTAAATCACTTTTGACTTTCAACCTCTCACCTATTAAGAACGCTCACACTAATTTAGTACACTCTAATTCTAATCTGGAGGTTATCATAAACCATTGATGAATATTCAATCATGGACGAATTGATGATCCTTTCACTATTTGCACTACCACGAGCATAAATAAGATCCTCAAATAGCCAAATAATTCAACAAGTTTAACAAACTAATCAATTCTACTAATTAACCATTTCATCAATGTTCTACACTTATTATTAACTCTATTGATTCCAATTAAGTATAGTCACACTCATAATCACGGCTCATCAAGAACTACTACAGGACACTTTCAAATTAATCAACTTTCCTTCCAAGGTTCTTGGTTAAGATCATTTACAACCACACTACAGACCCAACAGGATAACTCATACATTTTCAACTTATCTTCTATGCTTAAAACCTCCCACTTAACACAACAAATATCGCTAAAGAGTTTAACGTCTTCTTTCATAAAAGAGAACCATTCAACTTCAGCACTCAAAGTACCCAAAAGAGATACATTAAGTTAAGGCTTCCACATACTAAAGAACTTGCAAAAGGCCACTTCCATTATCCAAAAAAACATCAAGCGCATAAATGGGTCGTGTTTTCCAAAGAGAAAGATAAAACTCCAATATAAAGGTCAATCTTAACAATCAACCAAGTTCACCAGCCGCAAAAATATCTCATCGGTTTGGAAAACAATGATTGCTTTACGGGTCAACTTAAATCAATGGAAACACAACAACATTTCTCAAAGAATCCCATCAACTAGTATGGACTACCAATTCCAAGAGAAGTTTATCAGCCACAACTGGATAAGAGTTGTCCAAATTCAAATTCAAAGAAGAGAACAACTCTTCTAAAGATACTCACTATAAACACCTGTACTAAGATATCCGAGGTAACCACTTCCCTATTCTCATATCACGAAAGGTGGTGTGACCTGGTACAGCCCAGGGCCACAACCACGACCTCAACCTCTCAACATGGGTTATCCCCACACATAATTACCATACTTTTATAATATAAATATATCAAATCATCTCATAACAGGAATCATCAATACAACACAACAGAAGCGTAAATGCAATGCAATAACCCAATCCCACCTACTGTGCTTAGTGTGTCAAATTTAATATTTCATGAACCACGGACCTACAACCCGCTCTGATACCAACTATAACACCCCAGCCAAAATAAGGTCTGGAATGCTACTAAATTAAATAAATTAAACATAATTAAACTAAAACACCTTACAAAATTTCGGCAGAACCTCCTTTGTATAGCTACCTATACCGGAGGTTCCAACAGACAGTTATAACATATAAAGATAACTCAAATTGCTTATGACCAAGATATAATTAAAACTGGCTATTCATTACTATGA
Source organism: Phyllostachys edulis (assembly GCA_036346405.1). Lineage (NCBI taxonomy): Eukaryota > Viridiplantae > Streptophyta > Magnoliopsida > Poales > Poaceae > Phyllostachys > Phyllostachys edulis. Next base: position 87,450,885 of record CM070550.1, read on the forward strand.
CTTCCATAGCAACTCAACATCTAAGGAATAGATCAAGAACATCCAAAACGTCTATTCATTTATTACAGATTACTCCAAGCAAGCAATAATCAATAAGAGTACTTTAAACAATTCATTCATCTCCTAGTTAATTATCCTTTCATTCGATTGTGAATAGTTCATGTAAAAGTGCCATAAATCTAATCCTTCCTTTCCCCCATGCATGCCGATCTCGTAGAGGTACCTAAAACACAACAAACAACAAGAGGTGAGTCCAAAGACTCAGCAAATGTAATAAATGGCATCAACAGCATACAACCATGTAACTCATCAACTATACTTCTCAAAACCACATATCAAATACTTTACACACACATGCTATGCAATATGCTCAAAAATGATCTTTATCCTTCTCTTTCCCTTTTGCATTTTACCGGTAATGCAAAGTGTGCATCCGTCGATGCACACCCATGCCTGTGCCATCTGGCACAGGGACCATTGCCCATACTCCGCAAGTATGGGGACCAAAGCCCATGCTTTACAAGCATGGGGACCTTTAGCCCGTCATTAACATGACGGGGGCTCAAGAGATGCTTGGTCACCACATGACCAAGACTTCAATAAGCTAACATGATGCATATATATGAATTCTCAAATTAATACAAACATGCATCCACAACTACATTGCATATGAATATCCTATTCATACTACAAAAGCTCGTAATCAGGTACTTCACAACTTTCAAACATTCATGCTTAATACATAACTCGACACACTAGAATCATGACCAATACCAATCATATCACCATATCAATCATGAACAATACAAATAATCATAAAACTATCAATCAATGCCATTCGATAATGACTATTAGATCCATAATTACACTTGCCTTAACCGCGAGGGAACGAGGGACGTGCAGGAGGTGCTGCCCCCGGGACCAGTCCACCACCTGAATAAATAATTATAATGCACACTAAAACGACAGTAGCGGACCAAAACAAACTATATAACACAATCACGAACTCGCAAAAGCGTCTAACTCGATCCCAGCCCTAATTTCTAAACGTCGATCTGTCCCCTCGGTAGGCAGTCAACTTCCAAAATTCATAACTTTCACTACCGGGGTCCAAATAGGGTGCTCTTGGACTTTATGGAAAGGCAATTAAATTCCCCAACTAAACCTAGTTGAGCAGCCCTTCTGATTCTGACATCTAAAACCCCTGCCAAGCCAATTTAAAATACATCAATTTTCACGTCGGGTTCTCTGGACAGTACACCAAAATCACCATAACTTTTGCTACGAGTGTCAAATTCTTGCGTTCTTTAGCTTTATCGAAAGGTATGGAAATTACCTACATTTTTTATTATATCAAGATCCTCTGATTTCTTCTTTAACTAATGACTTAACCCAGTTTTCTACAATCTGTCAGAAAGCTGACAGATTGGCAGGACAGCGACACTAAAAAATTCGTAACTCGCTGACCGTTAATCGGATCTGGGCGTTCTTGGCGGCCACGGAAAGCTAAGGACATTACCCAACTATCTCTAAGAGATGGGGTCTACGGAATCTGCCTCTAAAGCCATCAAAACCGACGTTCAATCTACTGGACAAAAAAAGATCTACACAACCGATACTACTAAAACAACTAATTAAACATCTAATCAACGGGAAACGAAGGTTACCCTCGACGAATCGTTGTAGACCACGACGTAGGCCGTGAACCTTCATCTTCCCTCTCTTCTTCCCTCCCTCCCTTCCTCCTTCTCCTTTCTTGGTCAGCCACCACACGCGCGATCCTCCTCTTCTCCTTCCTTGGACAGCATCAATGGAGGGAGTGGTAGCAGGGGAAGGATGCTACAGTACCATGGTGCTACAGTGCCGCGTGCTACAGGGAATGAGGTGCAGGGAGAAAGGAAATGGCGGCCAAGGGGGAGGGGGAAAGGGGTATGGCGGCTATAGGGGAAGAAGGGGGTGGTGCCCTAGGGTTTTGGCCCACCTTGGGCCGGCTGCCCCCTCTCCACCTTGGGCCCTAGATGCTGTGGGCCGGAAGCCCACAGCCCAGGTTGTCCAGACTTTACAAAGATCTCCCTCTAAATTCTGTTAAATCCCTTTTCTGATTGGCTTTTCTCTCTAAATTATCTCTTCTTTCTCAAATACATTTGGGGTATTACAGTAAAACAATATACTAAGTACATCAACCAACAGTGTACAGTATTGCAATGGAACAAAACAAGAACAAACGTCCCTAATCGCAATCCGAATATTTAACCAAAACACTCTCAAATTCCCAAATCTGTCAAAACAGATAGCTGTTAAGAAAAAATTCATAACTTTTGAGTCAAAACTCCAAAAGCCATGAATCCAATTTTCATAGAACCTAAACAAGCCTAGCTACAACTTCTCAGGTGATTGAAAGATCAAACTAGTTCATCTAAGCCTTTGTTTTTAATCCCGGATACCGATTTGTCATCTTCGGTACTACTAACTTGTGAATTTCATAACTTTTGTTCGGCACAACCAAACACATTGTTCTAATAATATCTGGAAACTACAGGAAACAATCTATCTTAATAAAATTATCACAAATATTTTCACTGTGCAATCCAAGATTGCAAACAGCCAAGTAAAACTCCTTTGTCCACAGCCGAGAGGCTGATTTCAGTCTTAGCTTCTAAAATTCATATCTTTTGATCTAGAAATCCAAAAATTATGAAATTTACTTTCTAGAAACATGACGAAAATACCTACAAATCTCACGGATACCAACTAACCCAATTCGGCCGTCTCCAAGATCAAATTTATAGATTTATGTTCGCTGCACATGTCCTGAGACTGATTTAGCACCCAGTCTTACGAAATTCATAACTAATTAACTGTTTATCCAAAATTTATGAATTAGCACTTTCTGGAAAGCTAACGAAAATTCCCATCTATCTTCAGGATGCACTAATCATGAATCCGCATGGAACTAATTCAATCTGACAAATTAACCGAACTACAGAACACCGATCTAGATCAACAGGATAACAAACTGACTATCGGTGACAATTCACACATGAAAGAATTACAATAATTAATGGAGAACATGAATATACCTACGAAATTCCCCTGTGAGATCAACCCCTTCTTCTAGCCTTCATCCCTTTCCTCCTTTCTTCCTCTTCTTCTCATTTCCTTTGATCTCTTGACAGCAGCAGGAAGGAGGCGCAAAGGAGGGGAAAGGAGGTGGAGGCACAATGGGGAGGGGAAGGGTGTGCTACAGTGTGTGGTACAGTAGCATGGCTGCCCCCCTCCACTTGGATGGTTGCCCTAATGGGCCAAGGTGCTGTGAGCTTTTGGCCCACAGCCCAGGTTCTCTAAATAACGCGAAAACCCCCCGAAACTTCGGTTAAAACCACTCTCTAAAACAATTCACATCCATAAAGTTTTCTCCTCTTTAAATTTTTGGGATATTACACTACTTGCCCATGATCCTTGAAGGATCTGCCCGATCGTGGTTACTCAACATACCGGTCGGATATATCTACACTTCGGAGCAGCTCTGTGATTTGTTGATCGCCAACTTCCAGGGGACATACGACCACCCCGAAAAAGAAAACGATTTCCATCGGATCAGGTAAAAGACCAATGAAACTCTTCGACAATATATCAAGAGGTTTAGCTAGGTTCGAAACTCTATTCCAGAGGTCGCATAGTCTTCTGTTATCCAGGCTTTTAAAGTAGGGCCCAGGAATAGGTGGTTTATAGAGGATATTGCAATGAACCCTCCATGAATAACCATCAAGCTTTTCAACATGGCCGATAGATACGCAGTCGCAAACGAAGCGGTCAAATGGAATGAAGCTATTGATCGAAAGGAGAAAATCCCTCAGCCTAGCCTAGAGAAATAAGAGAAGAAGCATAAAAAGCCTCTCAAGGGTAAGAAGAATCGTAAGACCGACAAAAAAAAAAAGAAGTTCTTGCGATTCAAGAAAAGTTTACCAAGGGCAAGAAAGACTATTCCGGTCGGAACAAGGAAAAAGCCCCGACCGACTAATACAAGAAGAATAAGAAGTGGTGTCCACTTCACCAAGCAACAGGGTATGATCTACGCACCTGCCGGGTCTGGCAAAAGAAGCTGAAGGATTATTACTCAGGTAAAGGTCCCTTCCCTTCCATACAGGAACTTGGAGAACCAAGCTCCAAGAAGGACAAAGATGGTGACGAAGAAATGGAGTACTAGGAGCCTCAGCACACTGTGGATATGATCTTCGATGGATCTTCCATGTACGAATCAAGGCGCCATCTGAAGACCATGGAGCGGGAGGTGAACCTTGCCGAGTCCCCGATCACCGTCAAGCCATCCGGGTGGTCGGAAACAATCATCTCCTTCAGCAAAGAAAATTGTCCCATCCCATCGACTCGACCAGGTAGGTTCCCTATCGTTGTTGAACCAACAATTAATAGTTGCAAAGTTAATCAAGTCTTGATAGATGGAGATATCTTTTTAAACATTTTATTTATGGGAGCATTGGAAGAAATTCAAATTCCTAGGACAAAAGTAAAATCTGTGAAATATGTCTTCTATGGCATAGTTCCTGGTTGTACTTCTAAACCGATAGGGCAACTGTCCCTACTGGTTACATTCGGAAGACCTGACAACTTCTGAACAAAAAAGATTCCATTTGATGTGGTGGATTTCAAAATCGCATACAATGGAATCCTTGGTCATCCGACATTGGCTAAGTTCCTTATAGCTAGCAGTATGGCTAAAAGGGGTAATCACGGTTCGAGGAAATAGAAAAATGGTATATGCATGCGATCGAAAATCCCTAGAATTGGTCAACGAGCGTCCGACCAGGGAAACTAATCCACCTTCCATGCAGGTCAAGCACTCGAGACCAAAGATGACCCCAAAGCCTTCCGACCAGACCAAGGAGGTACCTCTCGACAAAGGCGCTTCTCCGGAAAGCGTCAAAATATCGTCTGGGTCAGGAAATACTAACGCATCTACCCAAAAGATACTAGTCGGGGCAGGACTCGACCCCAAATAGGAAGAGTCACTCATCTTCTTCCTCCGAGCAAACCTGGACGTATTCGCCTGGCAGGCGTCTGACATGCTCGATGCCCCTAGGGAGGTAATCGAGCACAAACTAGCACTCCAGCCTGATAAAAAACCGGTCAAACAGAAGCTAAGGCGCTTCGCAGCTGATTGGAAGGAGGCAACCCAGTCGGAGATCGACAAGCTCCTTAAGGCTGGATTTATTCATGAAGTCGACCACCCAGAGTGGCTCACCAATCCTGTGATGGTTAGAAAAAACAATGGAAAATAGAGAATGTGTATTGATTTCATAGATCTTAATAAAGCTTGTCCGAAGGATGACTTTCCCCTTCCACGTATTGATCAACTTGTAGACTCTACTTCCGGGTGTGAGTTGTTAAGTTTTGTTTTTTATATGCGTATTCAAGGTACCACCACATTAATATGAGTAAAGATGATGAAGAGAAAACTCCCTTCATCACGCCATATGGCACTTACTATTACGTTAAGATGTCATTTGGTTTCAAAAACGTTGGTGCAACTTTTCAGAGGTTAATGCAAAAAAAACCTTTAATCCTCATATAGATCGAAATATAGAAGCCTACGTTGATGACTTGGTTGTAAAAAAACATCAACGCTGGCGACCACATTTTTGACCTACACGAGACTTTCAATAATTTAAGGAGGCATGACCTTAAGTTAAATCCAAAGAAATGTGTGTTTGGAGTTTCTTCTGAAAAACTTCTTGGGTTCCTAGTTTCAGCTAGAGGAATTGAAGCAAACCCAACAAAATTTTGGCTATCGACTAGATGCGCCCTCCTACCACAAAGAAAGAAGTCTAAAAACTAACCGGTTGTATGGCAGCACCGAGTTGTTTCATAGCACGATTAGGAGAAAAAAAGATAACCTTTCTTTAAGCTTCTTTGAAAACATGAAAGTTTCGAATAGACTAAAGAGGCAAATGATGCCTTTGAAGAACTTAAGAAGTACCTTATGAGTGCTCCGATCTTAGTGTCTCCAAGATCGGGAGAAACATTGCTGATGTACGTGGCTGCAACATTACAAGCGGTTAGTGCAATACCGGTCGTTGAGCGTGTCAATATCCAACGATCAGTATATTACGTAAGCAAAGTCTTGCATGGACCAAAGAAACGATACCCACAGGTACAAAAGTTGCTATATGGTCTCCTTATGGCTTCAAGAAAACTAAGGCATTACTTTCAGGCCCACAGAGTGGTCGTACCTACTGGATATCCCCTTGGTCAAGTTCTCGGAAACAGAGAATCATCAGGACGAATAGCAAAATAGGCGGTCGAGCTTGGGGCGTTTGAGCTTTCATCTCACGAATAGCAATCAAGTCTCAGGCTTTAGCATAATTCATTGTCGAATAGATGAACCCTGAACTCACCCAAGGGCCCAAGTACGAACATCACGAAGAGTGGACAATGTACTTTGACGGTTTTTTGATGCTTAAAGAACTTGGGGGCCGGAGTTGTCTTGATATCCCCTACTAGAGAACAGATCAAATACACCATTTAGCTAAACTTTCCTGCTACAAACAATGTGACAGAATACAAAGGTTTACTAGCAGGACTCTGAGCAGCCAGAGCACTCGGGATTCGCAGATTACTAGTGAAATGCGATTCTCAACTAGTAGTGAATCAAGTCGGGAAAGAGTATCAATGCTCAAGTACCAAGATGTCATCTTATTTGGCAAAAGTACGAAAACTTGAAAAGCACTTCTTCGGTTTCTAGATCCAACATATTTCTAGAAAGGAAAAGTTTCTGGTGGACCAGTTAGCGCAGATGGCCTCCACAAGGTCACCTGTCTCGTTCGGAATTTTTCTCGAGCAACTTGATTCACCCTCGGTGGTCGAGCCTTCCGAGGACTTAGATGCTCCACTGGAGGTTGCATAGCTCGATCCCAGTAGCGATTGGATGACGTCGATCTACAATTATCTTTAGCATGACATTATTCCTGAAGATGATGTAGAGGCTGATCGTATAGCTCGAAAAGATAAATCATACACTCTGATCGAAAGTACCCTTTATAAACGGGGATCTCACAGAGTGTTGATGAGCTGCATATCTCAAACGGATGGTATTAAGTTGCTATCCGACATACATGGAGGAGTTTGTGGAGCACATCATTCCTACAGAATATTAGTCGGTAAAGCCTTCAGGCAAGGATACTACTGGCCAACTGCCCTTCATAATACAAAAGAGCTCGTGATGACGTACGTACAATGTTAATTTCATAGTCGACAAGTACATCACCCAGCACAAGCTTTGCAAACAATACATCTTTTTTAGCCTTTTGCAACCTAGGGATTAGACATTCTAGGGCATTTCCTAAGAGCATCCAGGGGCTTTGAATTCCGAACTCGCGAATGTACGTACTGTACTCCCCCGGCGCGTCGCCTTGTGTGGACGCGCCTATGGCTTATTTGGTACTGTTGGTGCGGTAATATGAAATCAAGCCTCTTTCAGAAATTAAAGTAAGAAAATAACAAACTTGTCGAGAGGCGGCACGCGTGCTCGTCCCCGCGCTCTCCGGACAAAATTTTTCAACGAGAAATAGTGTTATAAACACTATTTGTACACATAGTGACAAATAGTATTTTAAATAGTGTTAAACAGCGTGAAAATCATTGTTTACAGGAGAGCCCCGCGCGCTCTGAGCGAAAGAAGGAGCTCAGTGCGCTGTCGCGTTCCGCCACGAGCGGTTAGTATTGAATCCGGCAAAATGTTGCGAGTCTGACGAGCCCCGTCGCCATCAGTGTTAGCCGCGCGTTCCGATTAGTCGAATCCAAGGAGGGCCGTCGGTTGGCTGCGCCGATCGCCAATTGGCCATGGCTGTTTCGGTGAGGCGATATGCGCTACGATTTGCCTATTCGGTGTTGTCCGGGCACGCATCAATGGAATCAAACAGGCGATCATGACTAGGATAGTAGGATGTGTCTGAGAAAGGAAAACGAAACGAGCTAACAGGACGAGGGGAGTGGGCGTGCCGGTACTGTTTGATTAAGAATTCGGAGTGCTGCTCCTGCTGTTCTACTCTGGTTCTTTTCCTTGCACATGCCAACTGAAACATGGCCACTAGTCTGGAAGGCCCGGCTGCTATGGCTACTTATTAATGACAAGTTCATCGTACACGGATCTACTCACAGAGGCTGGACCTGGACAGCGAGACAGCTACATGATGATGCTGACTGCTGCGCGGGCATAAAGTGGTTCGGGCCGGCAAGTCTGAAGCCTCGTATCAGTCACATGCAAATTTGGTAGGAAGACCCATATTCTTAACCATAAGAAACAAAAAAAAAATGTCTCTAGTTGACGTTTTCTAAAAAAAAAATTAGAGGCCACTCGGCGTACTTGGTTAGGCAGGGCTCGACCTATTCACTGCTTAGATATCTATATTTTCGACCCAACAAGTTTCTTCTTGTATAGTCTAGGGTCCGGAAGGAAATCCGGACTTAATTGAGACAGCCCAATAAGGCCTCCCAATCCCACTCCATGACAAATTTTACCTCGTTATGTCTCCAATTATCTATTGGGCCACCGTCCAACAACCGTCTTGAAAATTGGTGTGTCAGTGAGTTTGGTTCAGCGTCGTTATTGACTTGTAGCCTAAATTGACGGTGGTTTCTTTGGTGGGTTTTACCCCGCTTCAGCCCACCGTGCATGTGTGCCCGGCTGCCCGCTCATCCTGTTCTACCTTGACCATACTGTCCTGCAAGTATGGCAGTATGATCTCATCCCGAGTGCATGACTGCTGGTGCACCACGAATTGAAGTGGCTCCAATCCAGTATTTCGAGAGGTCTCTTGTGTCTGCATGCAGTGAGTGATCTGAGTCTGGGGAATGTGTTTGGTTATTAGCAGTAACAAAATTAGACTATTAGTCGCAGGATCGAGTCAGTAGCTATATATTACCATCGACGACTGCCGAGGTAAATTGTTTGTCGCCTCTCTTGTATTTTTTACATCACCTTCTCACAGTGGCAAACCCAAGACTAAATTTTAGGTACGACGCACTCGCAATTGTGATCAGAAGAGTATTATCCAAAAGAAAAGGAATCCATACGCAAACTATATTACAGTTACACTAATACGAGTATATGACACTAAATGAAATCAACAACTACAATCCTCGTGTGAACATGGTGAAGATGAAGGTAGAACATCGAAAAATCCCTCATAAATGAATCTTACTTAACAATTTGCCACCAAGTTATGGAAAATAATTGATTGAAAAAAAGATAAGACAAAGAAGAAGCAACCTATCAGAGATGGATGAGTAGACATTGCAGTGCAGCTTGCTGGTTACTGGCTTGTTGACACTGCGCTGCGGCCGGACGGCCTCCCCAGTCCCCACTGCATGACCAGGCCTCAAAGCTCCCAAGGCCCAAACAGTCGGCCCCGCCCCACGCCGCCACCCACCCGCTTGCTTGAACACACCGCGCCGCCACCCTCGATTTCTTGCTCGAAGGCGTCGCCGCTAGGGCCGAGGCGCCGACTCACAGGTTCCACGTGCCCACTCGTCGGCTTCGTCGTGCCCCCGCTCCATAGCCGCCATGCGCCCGCACCGCTAGGGTTACACTTACACCACACGCGAGCCAGAGTAATAGGAGATGTGCCGTTGTAGGCGTCGGACAAAACTGGATTGGGGCAAGCCTAGCTAGGTCCCTCCATGGGCCTTAGCAGGCTTCGACAGTGCGACCCACAATCTTGAAGTGGTCTCTGTGAGAATTAATCTAAGTCTAAGCGACATTAAACCCTATCTCAACTGATGAACACCTAGTTTAATCGTTAGAGCGGAAGCGTGATTACATACCCGAACCTGAAGAAGCCATTGGAGTCGTAGATCTGTTGATGTAGAAGTGAGCAGAGCCGGGACGATGGTGCGGACGGGGCCGACGGTGACAGAGGCTTGACGATGACGACGTCGCCTTCGGCTTGCGGTCTTCGCCCACCAGAGCGCACGAGATAGATCTGGTTGTTTTGGGGCGTTCGTAGGCTAGATCCACACACGAGAGAGAAAGCCTGCCGAGCCCCCTTTATTTTTTTATAGCGCAGGTGAACGGGACGCTAAAACCAACTGTTGATGGTTGCGCCCCCGATCAGGGCGCAAGTAGAGCGAGGCCCCCCTTAAATCTCGGGATTGTTTGTTAGCCGAGATCATCCCAACATTCTCCCCTTTGATCGTAAGGCTAACATCATAAACCCATTCTCAATAAAACAGCATACCAAAGTAATGCATTGCATGACCAATGAAGTGCCATACAACCACAGTACCTATAGTGTACTATTCCATCTTGAAATGGATATTCATTATACTTTATGGGAGTTGGTTTGCTTTAAGGTCCTTTATCCGTAATCGAGGCTTTCCAATAAACCCATGCCGCAATATGATCAAGAAAGATATTGGGTGGTAAGCCTTTAGTAAGCGGATCCGCAAGCATTGACTTAGTACTAATATGCTTGATACTAATGGTTTGATCTCGGATTCATCTTTCACAACATGGTACTTAATGTCAATGTGTTTGGCAAAGCACCACTTGACTTGTTGTTACTTGTATAAAAGAGCTATTGGTTCGTTATCGCAAAGATAAGGTGAGTGGTTTAGAGATCTTGTCTACCACTCTAAGTCTCGGGATAAAGTTCTTAAGCCATACAAATTTGCCCGGTAGCCTCATAACATGCCACAAACTCAGCTTGCATCGTTGAAGATGCCGTAAGGGTTTGTTTTGAGCTTTTCCACGAGATAGCTCCCTTAGCAAGTGTGAAGGTATAACCCGACGTGGATTTCTTAGTATCAACACATCCCATAAAAATCAATCAATAACCAACAACTTCAAGGTTGTCGAATTTTATATGTGAGCATGAAATGTTTAGTAGCTTGCATATAGCGCAAGACTTTCTTAACGGCCTTCCAAAGTTGGTCCGATCTCGATTTGGTCGATATCCGCCAAGCATCCGGTTACAAAAGCTAAATCGTATGCAGTACATACTTGAGCATACATAATGCTTCCGGCAATTTGAAGCATAAGGAACCGACTTCATCGATCGGTTTCATATTGGTTCCTTGGACATTGAAATGTCCCAAACTTATTGCCCTTAACAATAGGAGCAGGCGAGCCAGAGCACTTATGCATATTATATCTCTTTAGTACTCTGTCAATGTATGCCTTCTGAGATAAACCTAATACTCCTTTGGACCTATCTCGGTGAATTTCAATGCCAAGAACGTAAGAGGCATCACCAAGATCCTTCATATCAAAATTAGATGAAAGAAATCTCTTGGTCTCATAAAGCATATCTTTATCATTGCTAGCCAATAAGATGTCATCTACATAAAGAACTAAGATGGTGAATTTACTCCCCTTGAACTTAACATATATGCAGTTATCAACTTCATTTTCCTTAAACCCAAAATTCCTTATGACCTTATCGAATTTGAGATACCATTGCCTTGACGCTTGCTTTAAGCCATAAATTGATTTCTTAAGTCGACATCCCATATGCTCTTTGCCTTCCACGACAAAACCTTCCGGTTGAGCCATGAAAACGTTTTCTTGCAAGTCGCCATTAAGGAATGCTGTCTTAACATCCATCTGATGTAGCTCTAAATCATAATGAGCTACAAGTGCCATAACAATTCTGAATGAATCTTTAGTTGAGACAGGAGAAAAAGTGTCATTATAGTCAATCCCATCTCTTTGTGAAAAGCCTTTTGCTACAAGCCTTGCTTTGAACCTTTCGATATTTCCCTTAGAGTCATGCTTGGTTTTGTAGACCCACTTACAGCCTACTGTTTTGACTCCGTCAGGAATTTCTACTAAGTCCCATACATCATTAGTGCTCATAGACTTTAGTTCATCCTTCATGGCATCAAGCCACTTAGAGGAATGTTCACTTATCATGGCCTCCTTATAAGAGGTGGGATCTTCTACTTTCCCTATATCATTAATATCCTCATTCATATAAACAACATAATCATTTGGGATGGCAGATCTTCTCTCCGTGTGATCTTCTAATAGGTTCAATGACTATTGCAGGGACCGCCGAGGCTCATCATTAGGTACAACATTAGGAATTTCAGAGACCTCAACAAATGGGTGCGACAACGGTATTTTGTATCGAGGTGCAACCACCGAGGCACGAGAATAAAATCTCAGGATAAGCGGTGAAGGAACATAAACCCGCTTCTCTTCAAGATCTATTTTCCGGCTCCGTGTCCTCGTCATTCTCTAAGAACACAAGATGTCTTGTTTCTACAAACTTAGTTATCCTATCAGATAAATAAAATCGATACCCTTTGGATCTTTCGGGTATCCAATAAAATGGCAACTTCATTGTCTTAGGATCTAATTTCCCAATATGTGGATTAAAATCTTAGCTTGAGACGACAACCCCACACTCAGAATATTTCAAACTTGGTTTCCTCCCGGTCCATAATTCATAAGGTGTCTTAGGTAATCGATTTATTGGGAACCCGATTAAGAATATGTGCGGCCGTCTTTAGTGCTTCCATCCACAAACCGGTTTGCAAAGTAGAATAGCTAAGCATGCTCCATACCATATCCATAAGTGTACGGTTGCGTCGCTCAGCTACCCCATTCTGCTGAGGTTCACCTGGTGTAGAATATTGGGCAACGATGCCATTTTCCTGAAGGAACTTAGCGAAAGGGCCAGGAATTTGCCCATAAGGAGCATGTCTCCCATAATATTCTCCCCCACGATCCGATCTTACCACTTTAATTTTTAGGTTGTGCTGATTTTCAACTTTAGCCTTGAATATCTTGAATTTGTCAAGTGACTCAGATCGGTCCTTAATGGGAAAGATATAACCATAACGGGAGAAATCATTAGTGAATATAATGAAGGAATCAAAACCATCCACTGATGTCACAGGAAAAGGACCACAAATATCGGTATGAATTAATTCTAATAGTCTGTCTTTGCGAGTGGCTCCTTCTTTATTTGCTTTACATATTTTCCTTTAATGCAATTAATGCAATGGTCTCGAGTTAGAGAAATCTAATGGGTGGAGAATGTCTTCCTTAATGAGACGCTCCATTCTCCCCTCGAAATGTGGCCTAAACGACGATGCCACAGTTTGAAGAAGTCTCATCATTATTTTTACGCTTAGCATCACATACATTCAAAGATATATGAGATTCATTAATGGAAAGCATATAGAGCTTGTCTTGTCTAAAAGCAAGACCAACATTATTTGAATTAAATGCAATAACGCACTTATTGTTACCAAAATTACATTTAAAACCATCATCATCCAATAAAGAAACCGAAATTAGATTCCTTCTTATGGAAGGAACATAGACTACATTATTAAGACGAAGTATGAAGCCGCTATCTAAAACTAATGAAACAGATCCAATCGATTCAACTTCACTTCTTTTCCATCCGCGACTCTAAGACTTCGCCCCTTTCTTAGTGTTCTCATGGTATGGAATCCTCAGAAGAGTTGGTAGCGTGCACGCTTGCACTGAGTCAATCCACCAAGACTTAAGGGAGAAATCAGCATAAAGAGTTTCATCAATAAATGTTATTGTATCATTACCCTTTTTGCGAGCCACTTTAGAAAACCGACACAATCATACGAAAATGCCCCGATCGCTATGTAGTGACATTCATCCTTTAAGTGCTCCAAATAGAGCAACATGGGGCTTAGGTGTATTGTGCACCTTAGGCCCTGACTTATCTGAATTAGGAGAGTAATGCAGCTTTTTCTTGGATTTGAAGTCCCCTGAGAACTTCCTTTTGTTAGGACCGCCAACTTGATTAACAAGATCTTTCTTTTCGGTCCTTATTCTCTCTTCCTCCTGGACACACATGGCGATTAAATCGCTCATGCTCCACTTATCTTTCTGAGTGTTGTAATTTATCTTAAAAGCAGTGTAGTCAGAAGGAAGAGATGTCATAATAAAATGGACTAGGAAACCATCAGATATTTCCATGTCCATGCCCTTGAGTTTTCCTGCCATATCAGTCATCATCATGATATGCTCTCTTATGCTGGGACCCGTCATACTTAGTGGTTAAGAGCCTCTGGATTAAAGTCTTGGCATAGACTTTAGTAGAGCCTCTGAATTTCTCCTCAACTGAAGCAGTGCTCCTTAGCATTTTGAATCTGGGATTGCTCCCGATTCCAAGCGAGATAGAGGTCTTCATTATCATTAGTGATGACGGTTAGACCGCTCCCATTTTCGACATTAGTGTCATAAGTTTTCTTTTTCTCATCGTAATTTTCCTCGCCGTCGGTGGGGGGAATGGGAGGGGTCACCCTTAATGCATAATAAAGGTCTAAAACTCCAAGGACAACTGAAATTCTTTCTTTCCAAGCGGGGAAATTGCTTCCCGTAAGCTGTTCAATGTTGTCTATTGTGGCGGCAATATTTGAAGCGTTTATTGCTGCAAAAATTTAAAATAACATAAAGATATATTGCATGCAATTAACCCTACGTTGGTTTGATTAACAACATGCAAAACTACAGTTCTAATCCATATCACCGTTGGGCAGAAAATGGAAAAAGAACTTAACAATATTAATACGGCGACATATGATTATAAACAACGTTGGTCAGAATATAATCATATGCATACATAATGCCAAAATAAACATAAAATCTCTAATCAAAATATCTCGTTGGTTCAATTTTAATTAGAGACAAAACATTATACATAATATACCGTTAATTAAAATTTAGACGTTAATTAAACAGTGCACTGCTAAACATTAAATTTAGTAGACAAGTTAATAGTGCACAAAAATAAAACATAACTTAACCAAACATTTCACCACAAAACAGCCGGCCCAAAACTATTTTGCTCAGCCAGCCCAAACCAAAAAAAAAAAGGTTGATCTAATGGCCGTTGGATCTAATGGACGACCAAAGATTGATCCCTGAGAAAAACAAAAGGGCCACCAAACCCTAAACCTAATTTCATTTCTCTCCTCCATACCGAAAAGCAGGCGGCGGCGGCAAAGAGGAATGGAGCGGCATGCGCTGCAAGAAACATCTTTGGCGGCGTGTAGGAGAACTCAGCCGAGCGGCGGGCAAGGGCGGCATGCTAAGGCATGAACCAGCCCCAACCCAGGAGCAGGTGCAGCAGCGCAAGCCGGAGCAGGCTTGACCCGAGCCGGAAGCGGGGGTGGTGTGGCATGACCCAGGCATGTGGCCTAAAGCGGCGACACAAGACACGTAAGTCTCCGCCAGACTTAATGGTTCTTATGGTTCGATCTGGGCTCGGTGGATCCGGTTTTGGGGATTTCGTTAGAGATTATGCGAAAATTCTTGATTCCCCTCCTTCTAAATGCTAAATCCGAAATGCTAATCATGTAATCCGGGCACAACAAGTTCGGTTGGGGACTAATTCGTGTTCAACATGAGTCTAGGGTGGCTCTGATACCAAATGTGAGAATTAATCTAAGTCTAAGCGACTTTAAACCCTATCTCAATTGATGAACACCTAGTTTAATCATTAGAGCGGAAGCGTGATTACATACCCGAACACAGAAGAAGCCATTGGAGTCGTAGATCTGTTGATGTAGAAGTGAGCGAGCCGGGCGATGGTGCGGGACGGGCCGGCGGTGGCAGAGGCTTGCGATGGCGGCGTCGCCTTGACTGCGGTCTTCGCCCACCGAGCGCGCCGAGATAGATCGGGTTGTTTTGGGGCGTTCAGAGGCTAGATCCACACACGAGAGAAAGCCTGCCGAGCCCCCTTTATTTTTTTTATAGCGCAGGTGAACGGGACGTTAAAACCAACTGTTGACGGTTGCGCCCCCGATCAGGGCGCAAGTGGAGCGAGGCCCCTTAAATCTCGGGATTGTTTGTTAGCCGAGATCATCCCAACAGTCTCCTTTTGAACGAGCGGCGGGGCGGCTGTGTCCAGCGTCTTCTTTGGCGACGAGAAGACTGGTGCTCGGTGGGAGGGGGTATCCGACCGGCGGTAGCTCTGACGCTTGTCAGAATGGTGGGTCCACCTGTGCCTTCGCGTAATCGCGTGTGTGCCATTGTATGGATCGTGCGAGCCAGGTTTTCCGGCAACTGCAACCTCGGCGCCGCATCGAGCACACGACGAATCGAACAGCCTGTTCGAATTGGGCCTGCAGCACGCAGAACAGCGCCCTATACGCTGATACGCATCGATCATGCACGCCCCTTTGCCAAAAAAGCCCGGAGCACCTGTGACCTAACTCGGAAACAGCGGAGATGAGCTTTCCATGCACCTGACCTGATCTGGTGCGCACTTGCCGCGCATGTGCATGCATGGAATCCTCACCCTGATGAGCTAGCTAGCGGATCGGATCGTATAGCCAATCCAAATCGCTGTCGTCGTCATAAGCTTGGACACACTGATCGATCGATGCTACTAATATATCTATCTATATATTGTTCTATTATTTTATCAAAGTAAAGTCAAAAGATGTCACCACATTTGTTTTCAAGGGCAAGAAACTCACACGTTAATCGGAGGAAAAAAAAGAAAGATCTATACCGTTGATCGTGGTATATACAGATTATAATAGTCTAGATTATAAGAAAGAGTTCATGTCAAGTACAACAAAACTGAAGTTTGAAATAAAAAAAATAAAATAAAATTAGCAATTTGATTTCCATACGAATTGCTAAGTAAAATTCATAAATAATTATAGAGAAAAATGTGCGGGGTCATTGAACTTGTTGCGTCGTGTCAACTAGGACACGATACTATCAAAATAAACGTTTGGGTCACTGATGTGGTTTAAGTGAACCATTAGCGGTCATAAGTGGACATACTGGGTCATTTTGCTCGTGTGGCATCGTCACGTCGTCTGCGACTTTGCAAACACCCCATTGCTTTCCGCCGTCGTCGGTGAGCCCTAGCCACCATTGTCGCCACTCCTGAGATCACGTCGTTGAGATCTACCCCGCCATCACTTCGGTGTTGCCGTAGCGTTGCCGTAGCCCGCCGTCGTCGAAGACCGTAGTGCCGCCACCACTTAAACCTCACCGCCGATCAACTCCATCGTCCCCTTGCGTTCGCACACCACCCGACGTGATCACCATCGTCCCCTCTTCCCGTTGCGCACCTCCGTTCGCTCCGCCATGGTCGCAAATGTCGTTGACCATCAGTTATCGAGCAGCCGTCGTCGTCGAGTTGACGTGGCCGCCGTGTGTCAGCTGCGTGCACTACTACAGGAAAGGTCTTCACAGACGGTTCAAAAACGTCATCACAGATGGTTTCGTGAGCTGTCTGAGTTTATGGGTCAGTGATGACATGAGGTCATCACAGACGGTTGGCTTCATGTATTAGCAACCAACCATTTCTTGATGTCCAATTATCTATCGACGACATCCAAGGTAATTGTAATGTCACGTGCCTTCTCTTGCAGCTCTACTTCTTGAATCTACAAGGGCTCGATGAGAGGTTGCCCGTGGCAGTTGTCTCATCCTCCTCACGACCAAGAAAAGTGGGGACTACAAGCGATATATATATATATATATATATATATATATATATATATATATATATATATATATATATATATATATATATATATATATATATATATATATATATATATATATATATATATATATATATATATATATATATATATATATATATATATATATATAGTTTGTTTTAAAGGCACAAGTACCATTGGAGGTTTTATAGAGAAGAGATGAGGAATATAATGGTAGGGCGTATTCGCACAGGACACAAATCTAAAAAGTTAATTTGCCAAGCCCCATCCGATCCACATCGATCCCATGTAAGCTAACCAAGCACAAAGAACCGGTATCAATTACCCTCGGTACCCATCGAGAGCATTAACTAAACCCACCATTTTGCCCCATTCATTTTGTCAATCTGAACCCACAAACATGAACTAAGCAAGATGCCTGTAATTAATGCACATACACCAATAGCCCTCGGTTTACATCACGAGCAAAGGGACTATTAATATGAACTAATTATCAATTCAATTTCAGCATAAGACTATTAACATCATTGAAGCGGTTCAACTGACTAGCAAGGTGCCACTAGCCAACAAGCATCTGCATGATCATTGCATTCATTTATATTTATGATTTCTCTACTTCTCTCTACATGTATGTATTACACATTTACACTTCTCTCGCAATGATGCACTTCTCATCATGTATGTATGTATCACACATTTAGCATCTGGGCTCTAGCCAATGGCCATCATCATCAGCATCAACCAACAACCAGACAACATCAGAAGACAAGAAAGGGACTTACGCGTTAGTGGGAGAGCGGAGAGGTTGGAGGAGGTCAAGGTAGCGCAACGAGCCAGTGATTTAGAGGGAGGAGGAGGTGGAGGTGCGGCGAGGGGGAGGAGGAGCAGGGGCAGCAGCCGAGAGGGGACTGGAATTTGATTAGGCGGCGCAGAAGGAGGGAACTTGATCCGGAGGTCGGAGGTGGCGAGGAGGAGGAGCTTCGGTTCACATGAATACCAACAGCACAAACCAATAGGTGATAGATCTGTCTTACCTCGACATCGCCGGTGGAGAGGTGGCCGGTCGCGTGCCTTTGGGGGAGGAGGAAGAGGGAAGGTCTGGCGTCACCGTGGTTGTGGCTGCTGCGGTGACATCGCAAAATACACTCTTATCGTCACGAGTGTCTTGTGCGATGAACCGTGGTGTCTAACCGTCGATGATAGGAAGAATGCATGGCGGCGTCGGCGACGGGGTCACTTTCGGGTGGGGAGGGGAGCAGACGAGAGTAAGGCGCCATTTGAGAGTGGCGAGTTAGGCGCAAACCCTAGCGGGCTCCTACTAATAAAGAGACTTATCATAGTCGGTTCTATTATGGAACCGTCGGTGATACTTATCACGAGATGGTTCCACAATGGAACCGTCCGTGATATGGTCTCATATCACGACGGCTCATTATTAAAACCGTCTGTGAAGTATCCTAAGCGGTTGTTTGTTGAAGCTGCTCGTGATACTTAGTAATATCACGAGCGGTTCTTGTTGAGTAACCGTCGTGATAGTTCATGAATGGTTTTCAACATGAACCGTCTGCGTGATATTACCTCTTCCTGAGCGGTTTTTAAGCGCAGCCCGAGAATACGAGCGGTCTCTAAACCAAAACCGTCTATGATTGCATGTAATACAGATGGTTTTGGTCAACCGTCTATGATAAAGCGTCCAGTATTAACCTTTTTGTAGTAGTGGTGTCTGCTATGTCACCGCCACCTCAGCCCTCGTGGTTGCATGTTAGCCGCATCAGCGCTGAGACAACCACCACCCGCGCCTACACCAGATCCCATCCCATGCGGACCAAGTCCATGGTGCACCAAGCCCCTGACGCGTGGACCCAACATGTCAGAACCCTATGTCGTAGACCCAGTCCACCGTAGACCGTGAACCCATAACATAGACCGTGGTCCCACTTGCTAGTGACTCATTCGATTTTTGGGAATTATTTTTTTACGAGGATCTAATAATCCTCAAATTAATTATTTATCTGTAATTCTCATTATGGATAGCAATATCTTTATATCACTCACGAGTATACCTCTTATTGTTCATAAGGGAAAAGCTTAACTGAGTGGTCATAAGTCTTTTCACGACCACCCCCTCAGTGGCGGAGCCAGGATTTCATAGAGCCTTGAGCCCAAAACTAAGGGGATATAGGTCTATAACTAACGTCAAATACTATCAATACCGAGGCATAACAAAAGTACAACACAAATGCATAATCGAAATAAAATTTGAATTCTATGTTTAACGATACGACAAAATAGATAAAACATAGCAAAAAAGAAGAAGAAGAAGAAGAAGATTGTAACATACCACTAACACGAGGTAATTTTTTTCTTAATTAACAAAGATTTGCTTCAGTTGAGCCTGTCATATCTTCATCAACAATAGTACGAGTACCTGAATCTGCAAAGATAAAATTGCATATGTAAATCAGGGACACAAGACCACAACATTATTTTTAATGCAAATTACAATATAAGAATGTAACATACCACTAGAACGAGGTAGTTTCTGCTTACGCAACATCATACTTTGAAAACATTGTAAAATCTTGTTATCATTAATGCTTGCAAATACATCTCGCTCAATATAGCATATCATGCAATCATTCATCCATTCATCACTCATATTATTCCGCAACTCAGTCTTGGTCCTCTTCATCATGTATTTCTAATTCTAGTACATCAAAATCAAATATTCAAATAGAAAGTTAATAGTCATACTCATACAAATACATCAATTAGAAAAACTTGTTGTCTAGTTGATATGGTTTCACAATTCACAATTCACAAATCAGTAAATCACAATCTCCACACTCCAGTCTTACCGATAATACATTCGTACTCATAAGACATGAGTGATAAGTCAATAAGTCATACTGTCATACAAACTCACAGCGAAGATCAAACATTTCAACATTCCATTCAAATTTCGAACTCATCTCATTACTCACGGGAGCGGGCGTGAAGCCTTGATCGAGTTGGTCGAGCAGAGCACATGTTGGGCGACCTTTGCGAACCTGAGAGAGGAGGGCAAGCGTCGGGTGAGGAGAGGAGCCGAGGAGGCAGGGGCCAACGCCGGGTGAGGAGAGGAGCTGTGGAGGCGCCGCTAGGGCCTAGGGTGACGGAGTAGGGGCTGTGCTGGGTGGCGAAGAGGAGGTGGGGGTCGGCGGCCGACATCGGGTGAGGAGAGGAGCTATAGAGGCACCTGGGGGTGGCGGAGCAGAGGGCTGCGTTGGGCGGTGGAGAGGAGGCGGGGGCCAGCAGCCGGCGCCGAGTGAGGAGAGGAGCTATGAAGGCGCCGCTAGGGCCTGGGGGAGGAGGCGTGGAGTAGAGCGCTGGGCGGCGGAGAGGAGACAGGGGCGACCGGCGGTGGAAAGGAGCTAGGGCTAGTCCTGCTGCGTGCCTACGCCTGCGTGCTTGCGAGTGAGCCGTGAGGTGAGGGAGAGAGGAAATGTGGAATGGATCAGGGATTGAGAGGAGGCACTGGGGAGCTGGGCGCCTAGGCCGCTCGACTAGGCCGGCTGGTCAGCTGGGAGCTTGGCACTTGGGCCTGGGGGGCGTATGCCTCGGGCCGGGTCACTGTGCACTGAAAATGGCCTTTAAAACAGTGTGGGATCCTATTACTATTCCCTCCGGGCCTCGGGCCGTTGCCCAAATGGCCCGAGGCCCATCTTCGCCCCTGCACCCCTTGATCGTAAGCCTTTCTATGATCACCCTACAGTCGTAAGTCTTTCTACGATCACCTTGTGGTCGTAAGTCTTTCTACGACCACACTATAATCGATGGAGCCTGTAAACATGTGGGCCCAATCGATTAGAGAGTCTTGTGCACTGTGTTTAACACAAGGGGTAGTCAATATACGCTGTTATTTTCTGAAATAACTGCACGTATTATATCTCTGTCTCTGACAGTAACTGTCTAGCAACGTGGGTGTCTTATCTCTCTAACAGTAACCTCCATTAACTAGTTCATCATTTGTTGCGTTGAGGTGCCTCTTATCCCAGACAAACTGCCACCTCTTCGTGCACTATCTAAAGGCTGAAGTTAGTAGGCAGAAGGAGAGGGCGATCTGGAGTAGAAGACATTAGGCTTTAGTCTTCCTCTCGGTTGTAATCAGCACACTCAATACAACAACATAGGAGTAGGGTTGTTATTCTCTCCGAAGAAGGCCTGAACTTGTATAAATCCCTGTGTCACTCTCTGCGTGGTTTGAATTCTAGGAGACCCCCTAATGTTCATTCGTAAGTTCGAGTCTGTCTAAGACGTTCGACCTAGCACGACAAGTCCTAGAAGCCATCATTCTGGGACTCCATCAACATCTGGTGATCGTCACTCTTCGGTTACCCCCGCAAAGGATATGGTCAAGCACACTTTTCCTGCGGATTCGACCATACCCTCGCAAGGCTCACCTACGGATGGAGACGGTTATAACCCAGATTTCCTCTTCTTGGAGGGGCTTGCTCCAAATCACGAGGCGTTGTCATTCCACTACTCCTCAAGCCAGGAGGTCTCAGGCACAAGCGAAGATCATTTCCAGGAGGTCTTTGTCCTCCCCTCAGATCTTAATCGCTCTCGTAGAGGTAGGATTAAGGATGCTCCCCATCACTCACACACTGCGAGTTCTTATGGTGATGGTGAGGACGCCTCCGGCGATGAACTAGATCAGCACCTTCATGAGCGTGGGAGAAATCCTAAAATGATTGCTCTGCATTGAGGTGAACTCAAGCGACCTCAGATGTGGATGATCCTGAAACTATCTGGAGGAGAAGAATTGCAACCTAGAGAACTTTACCTAGGCGCATTCAATATTGGTTAGAGGAAGCTCAAGAACTTCAACGTATAAATGACCTACTCGAGAACCCAACTCAAGAACTCGGACGAGCGCCAGGTTACGACCTCTTCGCTGAAGAGATCACGCGAAGGCTTCGAAGTGCAATGGCCAAGCTTGAGCAACCTCACCGACACCATTCTGGAAATCGTACCGGGACGACTCCATCGAACACCAATTGTTCGAATAAATCACCTCATGGAGATCGGCACGACAACAGGTCGCGTCGCTCCCCTAACCATAACTCCAGTTGGAGAAGAGTTCTTCGAACATCTGATGATCGACAAGCTTTCAGGGGACGTGATCGTTCACCACTCCAATCCAGAAATCTGTAACAGTAGATGGAATATAAGGAGTATTACCCTCGTAGGACTGAGACAGGTCGGGTCCGCCTACAACTGGGTATCGTCGTGTACGATCACCTAGTGACATCAACTCTTCTTTCCCACAAAGAAGGCGTCATGATGTTATTACCGCATGTCGGACGTTCTCACTTGATCTCTGAGCAGTTCGCTGGCTGATGCGGTTTCAACCAGTGAACATAGAGAAGCTTGACGGATCACAAAATCCTACCAAATTTCTTCATATCTACACAACCGTTGTTCGAGCAGTAGGAGGAGGAGAGCACATCATGGCAAATTACCTTCCTACTGTGCTCGAAGGATCTGCTCGGTCATGGTTGTTAAATCAACGACTGGAGTCAATCTATTCGTGACAACACCTATGCGACCTACTAATGGCCAATTATCAGGGTATCTACAACCGTTCCAAGAAGAAGGACGACCTGCATAGGATGAGATAGAATGACCACGAGACCTTACGCCAGTTCATCAGACATTTCAAACAGGTTCGTAGTTCCATACCTGAAGTTTATGATTCTTCTGTTATCAGAGCGTTTAAGCAAAAAGTCCGCCGTAGAAGAATCACAGAGGATATCACTTTAAATCTTCTGGCTACTGTCGCCGAGCTCTTCGAGATGACCGATCGATATATGACTGTTGTTGAAGTAGTTGAGTGGAACAAAGCCATCGATCGAAACAATAAAAATCCTCAAGAAGTGGATGAAAGTAGCAAAAAGAATGATAGAAATGCCAAAA
This sequence comes from Phyllostachys edulis, assembly GCA_036346405.1. Classification (NCBI taxonomy): domain Eukaryota; kingdom Viridiplantae; phylum Streptophyta; class Magnoliopsida; order Poales; family Poaceae; genus Phyllostachys; species Phyllostachys edulis. The sequence goes on from CM070550.1 coordinate 87,474,345, forward strand.
AATCCAAGAATAAGACCAAAGGCCAAAAGCCTCAAGTCAATAATTCCAAGGAAGTCTTGGCCGTAAGCGATAAGGAGCCTCGAAGTTTCAAATCATACTCCGATCGGGACAAGGGCAAACTCCCCGAACGAAAGAATAATAAGCCTAGGTGGTGTCTCTTTCATAAAAAGGAAGGATATGAACTTCGCAATTGCTGAGTTTTCCAACGAAAGCTCGAAGACTATTACACCGGCAAAGGACATCTTCCAACATTCGAGGAGGTAAGACAAACAAGTAGTCGAAAGAAGTTGGATGACGAGGAGATGTCATTCCAAGATCTAAAGCATACCATCGACCATATCTATGGAGGATCATCGATATATAAGTCAAAACGATAGCTCAAGGCTGTCGAACATGAGGTAAACTCTATTGACCATCCTCTTGTCAATAAATTACCAAAGTGGTCAAAAATTACCATCTCTTTCGAGCAGGGTGACTGTCCGATCCCTTCTACTCGACCAGGTCGGTTTTCGATCGTAGTCGAGCCCACCAACAACAACTGTCGAGTAAATCGAGTATTAATTGATGGTGACAGTTCATTAAATATTTTGTTTACAAGCACCCTGGATGAGATGCAAGTACCCAGGACCAAGGTAAAACTTGTACGATACTCTTTCTATGGGATCGTACCGGGGTCTTCGGCTAAACCAATTAGTCAAGTTTCCCTTTCTATAATATTTGGTTTTCCAAACAATTTCAGGATAGAAAAAATCTCTTTTGATGTGGTTGATTTCGATACGGCATACAATGACATACTCGGATGGCCAACTTTGGCACGATTCATAATGGCTGCTCATTATGGTTATCAATGTCTTAAGATGCCAGGTCTTAAAGGAGTGATCACAGTCCGCTGTGATAAAAAGATAGCGCTTACATGCGACCGCAAATCTCTCGAAATGGTTGGCCAGATACCAACTCAAGAAGCTAGCAAGAGTCAGCCTTCGATCAAGCAGTCGAAGCCAAAAGCAGCACCAAAGTCGAATGATCAAGTCAAAGAAGTTCCACTGAATCTAGAGGATCCTTCAAAGACTATTTGAATTGGGGATACTTCCGACCCTAAATAGGAAGACGTCCTCGTCACTTTCCTCCTAGCTAATACAGATATCTTCGCGTGTCAAGCATCCAACATGCGTGGAGTCCCCTGGGAGGTGATCGAGCACAGGCTAGCTCTACAACTTGACAAGAAACCCGTAAAACAAAAATTATAGAGATTTGCACCTTATCAACGAGATGCTATTAGAACATAATTGGACAAGCTACTTAAAGCAGGCTTTATAAGAGAAGTCGACCACCCAGAGTGGTTGGCTAACCCTGTAATGGTTAGAAAGTCTAATGGTAAGTGGCATATGTGTGTAGACTTTACTGATCTCAATAAAACTTGTCTAAAAGATGATTTTCATCTTCCTCGTATTGATCAGTTGGTTGACTCTACTACTGGTTGTGAAATATTAAAATTTCTAGATGCATATTCTGGTTATCATCATATTAGTATGTGTTTAGATGATGAAGAAAAGACCGCATTTATTACATCATTTGGAATATTTTGCTATGTCAAAATACCATTTGGTCTAAAAAAATGCTGGCGCTTCTTTTCAACGCTTGATGCAAACGACTCTTTCACCTCAACTAGGTCGAAATTTGGAAGCCTATGTTGACGATCTAGTCGTAAAAAGCATCAAGTGACTTAATCATATTTCCAATCTACAAGAAACATTCGACAACCTCAGAAAACTCCATTTGAAACTCAATCTTAAGAAGTGTGTGTTTGGAGTCTCGTCAGGAAAATTGCTTGGATTCTTTATCTCTACACGAGGAATCGAAGCAAATCCTGAAAAGATAAAAGGCCATTGAACAAATGCACCCTCCGACCATGAGGAAAGAAGTCCAGAAACTCATAGGATGCATAATGGCTTTAAGTCGTTTCATCGCACGATTGGGAGAAAAATGACTTCCTTTTTTCAGACTTCTAAGGAAACATGAGGGTTTCGAGTGGTCAGAAGATGCAAACAATACCATTGAGGATGTCAAGAGGTATCTTACGAGTACTCCAGTTCTGATTTCTCCAAAATCAGAAGAGACATTCTTAATATATTTAGTTGTCACGCCACAGGCAATGAGCGCAATACTGGTTGCCGAACGTGAAAATGTTCAATGACCAGTTTAGTACGTAAGTGAAGATTTACATGGACCTAAGGAGCGCTACCCTCAGGTCCAAAAACTTTTATATGCCCTTCTCATGTCTTCGAGAAAGAATTGAGGCATTATTTTCAGGCGCATAAGATAATTGTGCCGTCTGAGTTTCCCTTAGGAGAGGCCCTCCAGACAGGGAAGCAGCGGGACGAATGATAAAATGGTTAGTTGAACTTGGAGAGTTTGATCTCTATTTCGTGTCCTGAACGACCATTAAATCCTAGATCTTGGCAGACTTTGTCGCCGAATGGACAATCCTGAACTTATTCCGGATCCCCAATACGATCCCCATAATCAATGAACGATGTACTTTGACGTGTCACTTACATTAAGTGGCTCGAGTGCTGGGGTGGTCCTGGAATCTCCTACAAGAGAGATCTTAAAGTATGTTATTCAATTAAACTTTCCTGCCACTAACAACGTGGCAGAATACGAAGGTTCGTTGGCTGGCATACAAGTAACGAAAGCGCTCGGGATTCGATGACTACTTGTCAGAGGAGACTCTAGACTAGTCATGAATCAGGTTGAAAAAGAGTACCAGTGCTCTAATCCGATCATGTCTTGGTACTTATCGGAAGTCAGAAAGCTTGAAAAGCACAATATATTCCTCGAAAGGATAATTTTCTCGCCGACCAGTTAGCTCGAATGGCTTCTTCCCGATCACAAGTACCAAAAGGAGTCTTCTTGGAACAGCTCCAGAAGCCGTCTCTAGTCGAAATACCAGAAACATCCCCTATTGAGACAGCCTCTCTAGAATACGAAGATGCTTGGATGAATCCCATCTACGAATATCTTTAGAAGGGTACAGGAGGTTGTGCCTGGATGAATCCTATCTATGAATACCTGGATGAATACTATTGGAGGTCATACAAATCGATCCTGCGAACGTGGATGCTCCACAGGAGGTCGTCAAGCACGATCCTGGTAGAGATTGGATAACATCGATCTACAATTATCTTTAGCATGGTATTATTCCTGAAGATGATGTAGAGGCTGATCGTATAGCTCAAAAATCTAAATCATACACTCTGATCGAAAGCACCATTTATAAACGGGGATCTCATGGGGTGTTGATGAGATGCATATCTCAAATGGATGGCATTGAGTTGCTATCCGACATTCATGGAGGAGTTTGTGGAACACATCATTCCTACAGGACACTGTTCAGTAAAGCCTTCAGGCAAGGATACTACTGGCCAACTACCCTTCATGATTCAAAAGAGCTTATGATGAAGTGCGTACAATATCAATTTTATAGTCAACAAGCACATCAGCCGGCACAAGCTTTGCAAACCATACCTCTTTCTTGGCCTTTTGTAACCCGGGGACTAGACATTCTGGGACCTTTTCCAAGAGCACTCGGGGGGGTTTCGAATTCCTTTTCGTCATGATTGACATGTTTACAAAATGGATAAAAGCCGAGCTAGTTGTTAAAACAACAACTAAAGCTGCTAAGAGATTTCTCACAAAAAATGTGATCACACGATTTGGTATACCCAGTCGAATAATCACATATAACGGTACCCAGCTCTCTAGCGGAAATTTTTAGGACTTCTGCGAGGATCTAGTTATTAAGATACACTTCGCTTCTGTCGCTCATCCACAGAACAATGGAGCAGTCGAGCGAGCCAATGGTATCATAATGCAAGGGGTAAAACGCCGACTGTTCGACAAGTTAACAAAACGGTCAGGAGCTTAGGTTCAAAAACTTCTTTCTGTATTATGGGTCGTTCGAACCACGACCTGTCGTGCGACCGGTGAAACACCACTTTTTCTCGATTACGGTGCCGAAGCCATGCTTCCTCCAGAACTGATGTAACATCCCAAAGTTCTGTTACCAAAAATAAAATTAATAAAGTTATCTGTTACCAGAACTGGATTTTCTCGCTGTCAAAGAATTTCTTGATTTTCTGTAATTTAAAAGAGTTTTCTTGGTTAAAAAATATCAATTATTTAATTTCTTGGTTATTAAAGTCAAAATAGAAAATATATTTATTTTTGTGGTATTTTCTTGGATTCAAAGTAAAAAAAAATTAAGTAATTTCTTGAATTTTACGGTATTTAAAAAGGTTTTTCCTATTTTCTAGAAATTTAAAATAATTTTTGTACAAAACTAAATGCCAATTTTAAGTTGAAAATAATTTTATTAAGTTCAAAATAATGCAATAGATTTCTATGAATTTTTCTAAATTTTTGGACTTTATTTGCTATTTTCTAAAAGTATATTTGATTTATCGCTGTTTCTAATATTCAAAAATCAAAATTTCGAATCTCAATTTTACACCAAATCAAAATCCAAATTATGAGTCTCAATTCAAATCCTTGTTATAAAATCAAATATCCTTGTGGCTAATTATGGATTCAAATTCTTATTTTGAATTCATCTCAAATTCAAATCTCAGCCGAAATTCAAAATTCAAATTTATATTAGAATTTTCTCCAAAATAAAAATCATATAATTTTATTCCAATTCCTGATCAAAATTTTTTCTTTCCTTTTTCGCCTTTTCCTTTTCCCCACCCTTTGCCTTTTTCTTCTTTCCCTTTTCTTTCTTTCTTTCCTTTTCTTTCCCTCTTTTCTCTCTCCTCCTTTCTCCTACCTTGGTTCTATCCAGAACGTGCACCCAGCACACAGGCCGCCATGAATGCCTTCCCGAGCTCCTCACAACCTGCCTTTTCCTTCCATTTTTTTCTCACGAAACCATGCGCATTGAAGCTCACAGATCACGGCTCCTCCATTCCCAGCCTCTCCCCCCATTTTCGCGCACTAATTCGCCGGGAACGCGCCATGTCCGCCGAAGACATGCCGCCTTGATCTCCTGCCCCGGTCCCTCTCTGGCCTTATAAATAGGAGCACCGGAAGCCCCATCTCTCCCTCATCTTATCCATGGAGTCTCCCCTCCTATCTCCCTTCCTCCTTGTCGCAATCGAAGATTTTGTCCCAGCGGCCGAAAGCCATCTGCCGCCTCTAACGCCGCCCACAGGGGAGCTCTGCCGACATGGTCCACATTCACAGCTTCGTCTCTCCGCATTCTACGCGGTGCTCTCTCTATCTTGGTAAGAGCATCACCGGAGCTTCGCAGCCACCATAGGCTGCACTGCACCACCGTCGCCGCCCTCACCGCCGGCCATCTGACCGCGTCTGGCCACCACTGAGGTGACCACCATCATCTCCGTCCTACCCTCTCTCCATTGGTACCCCAACCGCCCGCCGCCATGGACTCACGGTTTTAAATCGACATCGTCTTGCCGCGAAGCTTCTTCTCTCGCCTTGCGTCACCATCGAAGGTCCTCTGTCCGAGCCACCACCACCATCGAGTTTGCCTCGTGACGTTCTACGCGTTGCTTCCCTCGTTTCGCCGGAACTCCGTCGGAACGCCGCCGCCGCCATGAGCCCGTGCCGCCTCACCACTAGCGAACCGTCTGCGCCCCTCTGTCGCTAAGGTGAGCACCACATTTGCTTCGCTGTCCTCTTTCTAACGCACTCCTCGTCGGCCGCCACTTCGCCGTCGTTTCGTCGAAACATCAATTCCCGTGCACAGCACCGCCTTATGGCGCCACGTCGTGCCATGTGTCACGCCACCTCATGCCATGTCATCACCACCTCACCATTTTTCCCACGTGGCCGCCACACGCTGCCACGTCCTCACCCACATGGTTGCTTGCGTGGCATTTTCTTTTTCTTTAGAAAAATAAATCGGTAATTCCAGAAATTCGGAATTTCATCATTTCATGTGATATTCAAACTTCCGGACTAAAATTCCAGAAAGAAGAAAACATGTCAAATTGTAAAAAATAAAAGGTAAATGTTATTCTTGTACTTTAAATTTTTTAGGTTTCTAGATACGATCTTAAATCTAGGAGAAATCTTCCCCAAGGAAGATCTCTTTCTCTTCTTCTCCTTGACTGCCTCAATTCTCGCGACACTTCCAGCCCCTGGGAGGCTTTCAGTGCCACAGGATTGAGAGGTCAAGGTTTCTTTGACCACGTCTAGTTGAAGTTCTTATTGAGGGTTTGGGACATCTATGGTCATGTTTGGTCGTAGGACTTGAACGAGAGCCAAAGCTCCCGAAGCTTCCGACCCCACTTGGTGATCGAAACTTGTTTCGATCACCTGAGGGATAGTGCCTACCTCGATTATGGGCTTTGCTGATGCAACAGTATTCTTCACAAAAGACACAAAGCTCTTTTAGTTCTATTTTTCTAATTGCTTGACAAAGCCATGAGAAGCGAAAACTAAAAAAGTCTTGTCATCATAATAAAATGGTACCTTGGTCTTGAGGGCTTTGTGAGCAGGCAATTCAACCGGTCCTCTTTTCTCTGTAGCGATCACATCTGCAAAGAATTTCTTGATGGGACTGGTCGAAGGAGGAGCAGAGCTTCAACCTTCGCCTTGCTTGTCGGCGGCCTTCACAAGGCGACGTCTTTTGGCTGGAGGAACTTTGTCTTCCTCTGGCCCCGTTTCGACAGTCTTCGATTCGACCTCTTGGTCACCTCGATGGTCTGCCATGCCTACTTTCTGTAATAAACAGAAAAAGAATATCACTCGATGGTCGAAATCTATAATCACAGAATCCTAAAGAAGAAATCAACTATTGATTACCTTTAGGCGTTCTTCCCTTTCCTTTGCGGACACAACCACTAGGATTCAAGGAACCCCTGTCAACGTGGGTGCTAGAGCTTTCTCACAAACGAGTTTGACTCGGGCGTCAATCTCTTTTTGTGAGAGATCTACAGTGGTAAAGGAACTACTCAACAATCAAGCTCAAAATTAATCAAAAAGAGTTGGATTGAAAGATTATTTACCTTCCTCGAAATCTCTGGTCGAATCTTTAGTCCTCGAGTACATCCACATAGGATGTGCTTGGTTCTTCAAAGGATTGATGCGACGTGCGTAAAATCTCTCACCACATGTCATCCGGTAAGCTCCTCTTCTCTCAAGTCTTTTATGGCTTGAATGAAGGGAGCGATCCTGTCGAGGTTGCTAGGAACTGAATCCCAAGAGGAATTCTTCTCAGTAGCTTTCCCTACGAAGAAGAGGCTGTCGTCCTTGGTCATCGTCCAATAAAACCACCCCTTCTTCCATCCCGGCCAAGACGACCGGGTGAACATCTGAATGTACTTCTTTGACTTCCTGCCATGGAGCTTCAGACTAAAGCTGCCTGTGATTCTGGCCTGTCTGCTCATCCTGTAGTAGTACTGGAATAGCTCCAAGTATGGTTGAATCCCTAAGTAGGCTTCACACAAGTACACGAATACACTTAACATTGTAATAAAATTGGAAACAAGATTCACCAATTCCACCCCAAAGTGTACGAGTACAAGTGTAAGAAAAAAGTGAGCAGGCAATCAAAAGCCACATTCACATTACGCTTGAAATACTGGAATGGTGCCTTCCTCATCCGAGGGCCAATGCTGCCTAGCAGCTTCAGTCCACTTCATGTAGGCCTTCTTCGGGATCTTCTCGGCGGCGACCAAAGCTTTCATCTTCGCTGCATCCATCTCTGATACTGCTCACTTGGAAGTGGTTCCGACCATCTTCTCTAAGTGAGGTTGCTTTGGATTTGGAAAGGTTTCAAGAAAGCATACGATTTGGTCAGCGGCGGAGAGAACAAGGGCTCGAGGAACAGTTGAAGTAAATTGGGAAAGTAAAAAACCCTAAAGCACACATGCGGTGGATGTTTATAGCCACACACTTGAGTTAGAGATCGTGGGAACTCAATAATTGCCACCTCTTCGGTAACTGCATCAACAGACTGGTTTGTGAGAATCAATTGGGATTCTTTAATTTGGCTGTTCGGGAAAACCGATTATGTCTTTGTAACTCAAGTGAAATTACCTTCTTAACCAAATCTTTTTCTGGTCAAATAAAATGCCAGTCGTAAAGGCTTTACTTCTAACCATCATTCTACGACTCCTGTTCTAAGTAAGTTATTTTCACTTGAAGTTGGGGGGCTAGATGACGAGGATTTAATAATCCTCAATTTAATTATTTATCTGTAATTCTCTTTATGGATAGCAATATATTTATATCACTCACAAGTATACCCCTTATTGTTCATAAGAGAAAAGCTTAACTAAGTGCTCGTAAGTCTTTTCACAGCCACCTCCTGATCGTAAGCCTTTGTACGATCATCCTACAGTCGTAAGTCTTTCTACAACCACCTTATGGTCGTAAGTCTTTCTATGACCAGGTCAGCTACAACCACCCTATAATCGATGGAGCCTGCATACATGTGGGCCCAATCAATTAGGGACTCTTGTGCACCGTGTTTAACACACGGGGTAGTTAATATACGCTGTTATTTTCTGAAATAACCACACGTATTATCTCTTTGTCTCTAACAATAACTGTCTAGTGACGTGGTGGTGTTATCTCTCTGACAGTACCTCCATTAATCGGTTCATCATTTGAAGCGTTGAGCCGCCTCTTAGCCCGGAGAAACTACCACGTCTTCGTGCACTATATAAAGGTTAAAGTCTGTCGGCAAAAGGAGAGGGCGATCTAGAGCAGAAGATATTAGGCTTTAGTCTTCCTCTTAATTGTAATCAGCACACTCAATACAAAAACATAGGAGTAGGGTTGTTACTCTCTCCGGAGAAGCCCTAAACCTGCATAAATCTCTGTGTGTCACTCTCTGCATGGTTTAAATTCTAGGAGACCCCCTAATATTCTTTCGTAAGATCGATAGTAAAACATCGACAATTTTAATTTTCGGAAATTATTTTTCCACTGGGCCCCACTTGTTAGTTTTCTATCTCCTTTTTCGTTTTTCCCTGAATTTCTTAGCCGATCAACTTCCAAGAGCACGTTCTTCCTCATACGATCTCTGATTGAGCTCATTTAAGTTTCTAAATTGATCTAAAATCGAGGTCTACCTTACAATATTTTTATTATAATTTTTGGAGTTTTTCTATCTGTTTTGTATTTATTTGTGTTTCTTCTTTCTCGTTGCGTTAGAAGTCGATACTTCGGGAGCGTTCGAGGAAGGGGTATTTTCTTAAGATCAAGACCAAGGTCAAGAGCAAGAGTTGTACCAAGGCAAGTTGTGCTTTGATCATGTTGCACCCAGTTTTATAAAAACTATTTTGATTCAAATTATTGCATGCTAATTCAATTATCAAATGTTTTACTTATTTTGGGGTTAGTTATGCAACCTATTTGATATATATCCACCTTGTGAATTGTATTGCTATGATAATTTGTCACCCTAGCTTGATTAAATTACTAGTTGGTATTATCATAGCACCAATGTGGGTTGGTTAGACACGATTAGTATCCTTAACCTTGCAACGAGACATTGATACCATTTTGAAATGTTAACCTCATACTTGACTATGTGATTACAGAATATCTTTGTGAAAAGCAGTGTGTTGTATGTTGTCACCTGTTGATGGTATGTGTTGCACTTAATCAATAGGGTGGGAAAAGATTTAGACCGATGCGAGTGAAAAGGTTTGTGTGACATGGTGGGCTTTGTGCTTGGGAAATGTGAATATTTGTGACTTAGTGTAGTTTGGCCGTCTCATCTTGGTCAATTAAGGACTTAACTTTGTGTGTCATTGAACTAAGCCATATCGTACTACCACAAGCCTAGTATGGGACAAGCCTAGCTTAATAAGTTATGAAGTCTCAACATTGACTACTCAGGAAGTATGTTAAGTGCTTTGTGATGGATGGAGGAGTGGACTACCTTGTTTGGGTCACATCTGTGGACGGTTCGCCATTTACATGTCCAACGGTGTGCATCGGACCAACGAGCTGAGTGAAGTTTGGTGCCGCTATATGCATATTGGGAGGGTCAATTGTCGAGATAAAGTTCCTGAGAGGTTTTGTTATGATTGGTGTTGGCCGCACTAGTTATATCTTGTGAGTAAAGTTGTACAACCTCTGCAGAGTGTTAATAATCTATTCGAATAGCCGCGTCCTCGGTCATGGATATGCTCGGTGATTTACCCGAAGGGTAGATTTTATATAAAAAATGTGGAAGGGTGCTGTGTGAAAGAATTGAATTAAGTTTTGTGAACTTTGTGGAACTCTTGTTACTTATTATTGTTGTTGTTGTTTTAACTTACGCTTTTAATCTATTATTCATATTCAATTGCAACTGTTGTTTTTCGCAAAATAACCATAGAAGTCATTTCCTTTGGAATAACTCATCATCTATAATTGCATTCTGTGGTACAACTTGCTGAGTACTAGATGTGCTCACTCTTGCTATAATCATCATTTAGAGGAAGGATTGGAGGAGTCAACTTTTGCTCTGGAGGAGTTCTTTAACGAGGTTGATCGTTAGGTCTTGTTTCTAGTCGGTTGCATGTAGCAAGTGACGAGTTCCGCTGAAATTGCTTTCCGTTCTGCTACTGCTATTTATCTTTATTTGCCTAAGCCCTACGTGGCATCGTGTGGTTGAATAAGTGTAAACTCGACCATAAGGTCAAAACTCTTATTTTCTTATCAAATTTAGTCGTTTATTCCTTTTAATCGCTTGTATGGAATGATGTTCATCGATGTTGTCATTGTGTGCACTAACATGATTTTGGACTAGTGCAGTATACACAAAGGGTCTAGATTTGAATATTCATGTCCTGACAGCATGCCATCGTTGGTGAGGGGCATGGCATCATCGGCGATGACGAGAAAATTCTCCATATCGTTAGAAAAGGACTAAAACAGTCATGTCGACATCGGTGAAGATAGGAGACCACTGCGGTTAGTGAGGAAGCCACATCGTTGAGTTGGCTAACGTCAAAGAAGACGAGCGAACGATGCGGGAGAAGAGGACATCGATCATGTATAACATCATTCATGTGTGTATATACATGCATGCATCCGTACGAATGAAAACACATGTGTATAAAAGAAGAGGAGCAAAGAGCTCGGAGTAGAGATGACGCAGCCATAGCTCGGAGCCATCAGAGAGAACGTGGAGGGTGTCCCCGGTAGGGATAGGCGATGGTTGCACGTGTATATGTGTTGATGTCACAACGATTAGTAGTAAGCAATAATTGAAAAGAAGTAGAAGATAACTATGAGGTAGAGTATTGCATTGGAGTGTGAGGGAAGGTAGGCCACCCATAGCGCATCGGTGTATGTGTGAGTAAGATACTCTAATACCATATAAACTAACAAGATTATTTGCCGCATACATTATCAATATATTATTTGAGATTAAATAGAGGTAGATGTGCATACATATATTTTGGAAAATTGTAACTAATAGAGAAAGAGTAGGGCGTGTATCTACATGATTCATGTGTATGATGGAAAGTTGTTGTGTTTATAAAAACCCTCAATAACTTATTATGCTTAACGATTTTCTACCATCAACTCTCATACTTCAATTATGTTCCTCGAGTTGTATTTACCTTCAAGCTTCTATTGTTATTTCCAATGTTTACGAAGTTTTAAAAATCTAAATAGCCTATAAGATATATAAATATAATCTCAAACATATAAGTTATATAATTTAACACTATAAACTTTGAAACAACGCTAGTTCATCTTATTTGTCCCTTGCACGCAGCCTCTCTTGCAGCGGTGGGTGCATATATCATAGCATGCATGCTGATGCGAGCGAGATCTCTGCATAAGTCGAATTATTCGCAGTACGGAGCTCTCTAACCACAGATCAGGCAGGTAGTAGACAGGCCTTGCTTTTGCGTCGAGTTGGACCCTTTTGGTTGTCATCGAACATGCCTTGCTCGGTTTGACTGACACAAGTGTACATCGTTGGAGCTCGAAGTTTTTCAGTTTCAGTGCCGTTGCATTATGGTGAAGTGTTGTTTGTCATATCAAATCAAGCAAGCAATGGCTGCACTGACAAAAGCCGGTCGGGTGAACAAATTGACATGAGCAAGTGGTGAGAAAATTAGCAAAAAAAAACACAGGCTGACAGGCACTAGTAGCTAGTTGCTCTTTTCTCTTTCGATTCAAGCTCCAGAAGCACATTTGCCGTTGTTAAGGTCCGCCATGAACGTGCATGTAGTACTTGTTTATTCTTCCTTGTTTATCATGTAGAAGCGTGCATCCATGCAGCATGTATCTACTGGACGAACGTGGCAGGGGTACTAACTAACATAGGTGAGAGCCCTCAAAACGACGCTCATAGCCAACATGGTTGCATGAATCTATGGTTCAACATACACAGACGAGACGGCAGACGTACATGACATGCGGAGATGACAGATCGTCGATGCTAAATAGCCAATCCCTTCCCTTGCATTATGCCTGCCGGCCAGCTTGCTCACACATGTGCACCACCTCACCTGTAGTCATGCATGGGATTAAAAAGCCAGACAGAACATTGTGCCGTGTGCTCATGGCCATGGGATCATCATATTTAACACATGCGTGCATGATCCATCCATCCCGGCCCTTCCTCATCAAGCTTCTCTGTTTCTTACACGTACGCCCTTCACAAGCCTCAGGAACTACCGGCTAGAATAGTTACATTACATGTTTTAATAAGGCAGGTGGACATGTCAATGAGAGGTTTCAGAGGCTCGAAACACAATAATGTTCAGTTTTGGAGCTGTATTAGTTCTCCTCCAGAACTGCAGCCTTTCCATGGATGGACATGTCAATGAGAGGTTTTGCATCTCCCATGGGTGGATATATGAACTGCAGCCTTTCCATCTTTTCCTTTCTTTTGTTTGTCTGAAGAAACTGACATCCAGAAGCTTAGCAGTTATAGCAGCCCAAGAGCGATTGAAAAGGGTTCCCTCTCAGGCCACAGGGGTGTCCATGCAAATTAAGGAGCACAAAAGTTACCCACATATAAGAACATGGCTGGGCCATCAACTGTCTATCTCTATCTATTATAATAATCTAAACAAAGCCAGCACTGCCATTCTGCCATCTCTCTCTGTAAACCCAACCAGCCTCAGCTGTCTCAGCTTTCTAACCCCATCTGATGATGATTACGCTGCTGTTGTTTACTAGATCGATTCATTTTTTCCCTTTGCCCTTTCAGTCAGCCAGCTCACGTCTCTGGTCTTACAGCTAACTCCCAGCCCACCCTTGTCCCTTGCGAGTCTCCTCCTCGGTCCAGTCAAACCTAAGCTCTCTCTCTCTCTCTCTCTCTCTCTCTCGCTCTTACTCTGCGGTGCAATGCTGTAATGTAACACACACACAGTGAGAGAGAGAAGGAAGGGGGCATGGCATCCGGGCGGGCATGTAGACAGGAGTTACAGTTGTCCATGTTGCGGGCACGCAGGCAGGCGCAGTGGGTGAGGAGGAAAATGGAGGGGAGATTCTTGTTTATTTGAAGGGGGAGCATGTGCTTGCCCCCTCTTGTTGCGGTGTGCGGACGGGTGGATCGCTGTGAATCGGGCCCATTTACTCGTGTGGATCGCACGATCCGTCCGTCCGTTCAGGCGCAACTGGGACTCGAGGAGTATGCATACGTCTGCCTCTGGGATCTGGTTACAATGTACACTGTTGATGAACCGTCGCTGATGAGTTCAGTCTGAACGATCACCTCATAGATAAAAGTCGATTCACATAGAACAATCAAGAACAAAATAGTAGATTGAACGCAGAGATGTAGGGGGACTTCTTTCTTCTCTTTATTTCTCTTCACAAAAGCTGTAGTACAATAGTTGGGGCCTTGGGGATCCCCCTTTATATAGGCTACTAGATGGATGAAGAGTTCAACATGGGCCAGGCCTGGGACCGGTTAACACTCCCCCTTGGGCACTCGTGACTCATTCGTCATGTTTATGTCTCATCAAAATTTCATAAAAACTCAGTGGAAAAAATTTGGAGAAAGAGTATATGAAACACGTTCTGCTATGCTGCACAAATTGCCTCTTTAAAAACCTTAGCCAAGAAACTTCAGGAAAACTCGTTAAGGGAAAAAGAGTACAATCCACCCAATTTCATTTAATCTCCAGGATTTATTCTTTGGGTACTCGGTCTTCGTGATCAAACTTTAATAATGAGTTGGTAAAGATTCTCCTCCTAAATTCTGCACTTCTCTAAGTCTCACCATTCTAATTCCACGTATGCATCTTTCAAAATTAGACGTTGGAAGTAACCTAGTAAATAAATCTGCAAGATTTTCACATGACTTAATATGCAGTACATTAATTTCGTCCATCCTTTGCAATTCATGAGCATAGAAGAACTTGGGGTTGATATGCGTTGTAAGTTGACTCTTCACATAATATATCTGCACTTGTGCAACACAAACTGCATTATCTTCATAGATAATAGTGGGAGTTTGAGTGGTGTTCAATCCACATGGCTGCTGGATGTGGCGAATCATCCGCCGAAGCCAAGAACATTCTCGCGAGGCCCCGTACAGTGCTATGATTTCTGAGTGCTTCGTCAAAGTTGATACAAGACTATGCTTAGACGATTTTCATGAAATTGTAGTTCCACCACATAAGAATACATAGCCTGTTTGCGACTTAACTGTATGCGGGTCTAACAGGTACCCGACATCTGCATAGCCAGTCATAGTTAGGTCTTGGTTCTTTCTGTAGAACAATCCAAGATCTTTGCTTCCCTAGAGATATCGAAAGATATCATTTATTCCCTGCCAATGCCTTTTGATAGGTTCTGCACTATATATTGCTAATAGATTTACGGCAAATGCAATGTCCGGTCTAGTACAGTTTGCTAAATACACGAGTGCTCCTACTGCGCTCAAGTACGGGAATTCTGGTCCCAAGACTTTCTCCCCCTCTTCTCTAGGTTTGTATGGATCCTTGTCTTGCTGCAAGGACCTTCCGACCATTGGCACTTTCGAAGGATATGTCTTTTGAAAGCCGAACCTTTCTAACACTTTCTGAGTGTAGACTGACTGATGTACTAAAATCCATTCAGGGGCATGCTCAAGCCGCAAGCCTAAGCAATATTTGGTTTTATCCAAATCTTTCATTTTGAACTCCGACTCCAAGTAAGAGCTTGCTTTTTTAATATCTTTCAAGGTCCCGATGATATTCAGATCATCTAAATATACTGAGATTATACAAAATCTATGATGGGATCGTTGTACAAAAACACAGGGACAATCATCATTGTTCGTGTAGCCTTTGTTGTATAGAAAGTCGCTCAAGTGATTATACCACATTCTGCCTGATTGCTTAAGTCCATATAATGACTTTCTGAGTTACACACTGTATAGATTTCTATTTGCTCTGTCTTGGTTAGGGACAGGAATACCTTCAAGTACCTTCATATAAATATCCGAATACAAGTTTCCATAGAGGTATGCAATTACCACACCCATCAATTCATTTCTAAATTCAGATTTACTGCCATTGAGATTAAATATCTAAAGGTAGTTCCGCCCATAACCGGGGAATATGTTTCTTTATAATCAACTTCTGGTCGTTGAGTGAAACCTTGTGCAACGAGTCTTGCTTTATGTCTTACAACTTCATTATTTTCATTTCTCTTTCGAACAAATGCTCACTTATGCCCTACATGGTGCACATGGGGAGGCGTGCAGCTTACGGGCCCAAACACCTCTCTTTTATTCAGAGATGATAATTCTGCTTCTATTGCCTTCTTCCAATCTTCCCAATCTGATATTTTTCTTACATTCAGCGAGTGATGCAGACTCTGGATCAAGATCGATGATTGTGACATTTTTTTTTTGCAAAATAAATGTCGACATTGGCTGTTGTTCTATTCATAGATTCTCCTCGTAGTCACATAATTTATAGCTATTTCTTCATAGGGCGATTCTTCTAATACTTCTACTCGCTCACCACTGCTTCTAATTGCGGGGGCAAGTCCCTTTAGTTTTTCAGCTCTACTGTGTGCGCACACATCCATGCTGATGTGTCCCTCCGTAGGGATTTTTAAATCCGGTATGCCTTTTACTAAAGGTTTCATACTGGTGTCAGGTCTCAACTAGCTCCCCTTCTGGTTCTAGAGAACTTCAGTGATCGACAGTGTCAAGTCCTTCTTATCATTTTTCGCTAGGCGTCCCCGGTTACTTGGAATTCGAGGGGCTGGAGTTCTCGTCCTTTTATTCTGAGGCCTATGGAAGGGATTAGGGGTACCTTTAATTTTTTTTTGGGTATTTCAACCCTCTCTAGTGCATTGTGTGCAGGCACATGCGACTTGGTCACGCTCTTCAAATCACTAAAGTGGTTAGGCAGTTGATTCACTGATGCTTGCAAATCAATTATTTTCTGAACTTCTCTATTTGCTTCACTAGTGCGCGGGTCATGTGTATGGATTCCCGTGGGTTGCTACGTTATTTTTCGATATTTTTCATCAAGGGGTTGATTTCCTCCCACTAATGATGAGAAACTATCATCATCAAATATGCTGTCAGTGAAGCAGGCTGTATGCAAATCTCCAGTCATAGGGTCCAGATACCTGATTATGGATGTTGTCTCATAACCAACGTATATCCCTGACTTTTGGAGAGGGCTCTATATCCCTGACTTTTGGAGAGGGCCCATTGCAGTTCACTGAGGTAGTGGTATATGTACATAAATCTTGCAACCAAACATGCGAAGATGAAAGATTTTCGGTGTTGACCCTTGTGCTAGTTGCATAGGTGAATGGATGTTATATGCCGATGGTCTAAAATTGATGAGAGTTGCTGCATGTAGGACTGAGTGTCCCCAATAGGTAGTTGGTAAATTACAATTCTACAAAAGCGGTCGGGCAATAAATTTAATTCTTTTTAATTAATGCCTCTGCTAGTCCATTCTGGGTGTGGACATGCGGTACGGAATGCTTAACGGTAATTCTCATTGCCATGCAATAATCATCAAATGCCTTCGAAGTAAATTCTCCGGCATTGTCCATTCTGATGGACCTCACATGATGATCAGGAAAATTATTCTTAAGTTTAATTATCTGCGAGATCAGCCTTGTAAAGGCATGGTTTCTCGTAGGCAATAAACATACGTGCGACCATTTCGAGGAACCATCGATAAGCACCATAAAGTATCGGAATGGCCCTGATAGAAGCTGTATAGGACTGCAAATGTCACTCTGGATACGATTCAGGAATGCAGGGATTTCATACTTCACTTTCAGAGCAGAAGGTCTAGTAATTAATTTTTCGGTGGTACATGCGGGGCACACAAAATCTTCTTGATTCAGAAAATTCTTTACAATGATATTGTGTCCCTAAGAATTGTTAATTATATTTCTCATCATCCTAAGACAAGAGTGGCCTAATCTATCACGCCAAAGACAGAAAAGTTCAGAGCTTCTAAAAGTGGTTTTCAAGACAGTATAGGCTGCAGGTGACTTAATATTAGTGTACTATAGCCTAGTTTCATATGAAGAAAGCCGTTCTAATATCATTTTTCTATTTTCTTTATGCTTTGTAATGAGCAAGTATTCCTTACCATACTCTTATTCAGTTTCTACATAGAAACTGTTAGCGCGAATATCCTTAAAACTTAGGAGAGTTCTAGTCTATTCTGGGTACAACAAGGCTTCTTCAATTACCAAAGTTGTGCCCGTCAGGGGTATAATTGTGGCTCTTCCTGAACCTAGTATACAAGTATCGCTGCTTGCGATTGTCGTAAGACTACCAGCATTCTTGTTGATCGACTGAAAAAACTTCGTCTGTCTCAAGATGGTATTCATTGTGCCACTATCCGCTAAGCACACTACATCCATGGGGCGCCACACACGTTCTGATATAAAGTATTTATTAATATGAGGTAGGAAGCAATCCACACATAAATAAAATACTCCAAAACAGAACAAAACTTGCTATTATTAATATGGGAAAATGTCTTGCAGGACTCATCATAAGAATTTAATGCTTTGCTCTTCTAGAGCCTACAATCATTATTCAAGTTCAATGTTCTATAACCATAAACTGTAAATGACTATATAAAAAAAAACTAAGTGTAATGTGTGCACTAGATCAAATGAGCGAAGTACGAAGAAACTTCTGCCTGAATCTGTTTCATGTCCATCTTCTCCTCTTCAGCAACTATGACTGTGGCCGCTGCGATGTCCAAAGAAGGGGTGATGGAGGCTGCTGTTGGGCTGTCCACATCCATAGGTCCAACCAATGACTGTGGATCCTCCGTGCCTACAATAGCGAGGCGTGTCTTGTACTGTCCTTTGCCCTTCTTCTTAGACTTGAAAGCATCAATCACGTGTTGTGGCTCACGACAAACACGTGACCAATGCCCCCATGTGCCACATTTGTAGCAACTTTGGTCCTGCTGGCCATAGGCCTTGGCATCATGCTTCTTTTGCTTGGATTGAGCATTTGGCTTGGTCTTGCGACCCATGACCTTACCCTTCTTGCCTCTTTCCTTCGAGTGAGGCTTCCTCATCTTGTAACTGCTAGCATTAACATCATGGCCAACATTGCTACTAGGCGGCTGTGAGATGTAGTTCTTCTTTAGAACATCATCTTGAGCTTTCGCAACTTGCATGATGTCAATCAGTTCGGCATACTCTTTATAGCTGTCTTGGCGATAGTTGCGTGCGGATTGCACCGCATTTGGGTGCAAGGTAGAGAGATTTTTCTCGATCTTCTGCTCATCCGTGGTTACCTTACTACAGAGTTGAAGACTGGTACAAACACTGTGCAATGCAGAATTGTACTCCCCTACAGTCTTGTAGTCAGCAAAACATGGCCGGTTCCATTCGGTCCATAAAGCTAGTGCATTCTTCTCTGCCATATACTCATTCTTGAGCATTAGGCAAAGATGGTGTCTGAGGAAATGAAGTGTTTGATCATTCTCCTCAGCAGTTGGAGTGGCATCCTTTGAGGTGCCTAATCCTATAGCTGCACGGAGCTTCTTAGTCCCAAGTACGATCTCGACATCTAATGCCCAAGTCAAGTAATTCTGGCCATGCTGGGGCAACTCTTTGAACTCCTGGTTCATAATGCCAATCATCTGCATATTCATGTAAAATAGTTAATAAGATTACTGCTGGTAATTTGCATTAAATGGTTGCAAGAATTCTCATAATGTTAACGTATCTTTCTATGCAGTTTTCATGATTTACGGCTATTTTCAGTGATTAAAAGCAATATAAACAATTATAGATAATCAAAACAGTAAATACAATACATAAATTGCATAGAATAATAACAGCAAAGTTAAACATGCTTCAAAAGTTCAAAATTATTCAAAAATTGAATTCTCGATGCCCTTTTTTGCTGGAAAAAGAACTTTCGGTGAATTCTGCAATTTTCGAGGGTTAACCCGTTAATTTTCTGTTGTGAGAAAATTTCTCACGCAGTTTTCAGAGAAATCGAGAGCCCATTTGCAAATTTTGGGATTTTCCTTTTCTTTTTCCTGATTTCTTTCGTTTTTTCGGTTTTTTTCTTTCGTTGGGCCGGGCAAAGGCCCACCACCGATTGGTTGCTTCAATCAGGCGAGGTGAGATAGGGTTTCCGCTTTGTGCCCATCTTGATGGAGGCTCCAAAGGCGCCCGAAAAGGCGAGTGAGCACAGGGCACGGATGGTGACGAGCAGGTGGCCGGCGGTGAGTGGCGCATCTGGCGCAAGTTAGAGCGGCGCTGGTGCCACCGACAGCGTCAACACAAGGCCGCCTATATGCAGAGGCGGCCATACGGGCCACCGGCGGGTGTGCTTATCGCGGCCTCGTTCGGTCGGCGACGACGCCTCATCTTGGTGACGATGTACGCTGGTGCGGCTGGTGGCGTGTGAGGCGATGCTTTCGGCCGTCTGGGGCAACCACCAGTCTGGGGCAGTGCATGGCGTGCGGGCGAATCGCGCATGGCCGACGGTGGCTTCACGACGCAGTCACGGCGGCGTCGGACCGGCGACGCTACGGGTGGCGTTGGTGGCGTGAGGTGGCTATACACAGTGCGGGCGTGGCCGAGCCCGCGCGATGGCGGAGGATATTGGGGTGGCGCGGCTACTGGCGTCGACAGTTATTGCGCGGTGGTGCGCTGCGGCGGCCGCTGCGGCGGCGTGGTGGGCAGCGGCGCGGAGGCCACATGCGGTGGTAGCGCCGGGTGGTGCGTGCGTGCGGGCAGCACGGTGTGGCTACAGGCCGATGGCGGGTCGGCGCGGGCGCCAAGGCGCCACGTGCGGGCGGTGTGGCTGCAGGTTAGTGGCGACGCAGTTTTTGTTTTGTTTTGTTTACTATGCATGCAATGAGATGTAGAATCTATTGTGCAATCAACAATCACTTTTTCTTTTGATTAATCATCCGATCGGCATTGTGCCGACGACTGCAAGTCGGCTTGCGAAAATTACGGGGAATTTACAATCTACAATCCATTGTGCAATCAACATCTGCTCTTTCATGCAATCCACCGATCGGCATTGTGCCGATGACTTCAAGTCGGCTCGCGATAGATTAGAGCGGATTTGCACCTTAAGATAAAACAGTCTAGAAAGCAACAATTGTGGAATTGAAAGCGGTCTAGAAAACGATTCGATCTACGAGCGTCGTTCTCGACGATTACCTTCTCAATCTGTGCAGGCTGGAGAGCGTAGTCGTGCTGATAACGTATTAAGGAACCGTCGCTGGCGAGTCAAATCCGAGCGATCACCTCGTAGATAGAAGTCGATTCACACAGATCAATCGAGAACAGAATAGTAGATTGAACACATAGATGTAGGGAGACTTCTTTCTTATCTTTATTTCTCTTCTCAAAAGCTGTAGTAAAATAGTTGAGGGTCCCCCTTTATATGGGCTATTGGATAGACGAGGAGTCCACCATAAACTAGACCAGCACCCAGTTTCTTAGCATACACCTCTCTGATCGTTCCTGGGGGGCTACGAGGATGGTGCGAAACTGCGAATAATTGGTTGCCCAGGCTCAGCCACTGGTGTCATGCGCTGGAATTTTTTTATTAATTAATCTTTTTTTAAAGTTAACCCTCAGCGTATTTTATTTCCAGTTTTGACCTCTTTGGTCACGCCACCACCCACGGCGTGACAAAACAACGCTGTCACACCGGGGTAAGCTCTTGTCACGCCACCACCCATGGCGTGACAGTGTTGTTTGGTCACGCCACGACCAATAGCGTGGCCAAAAGTGCTATTTAGCGGATTTATCCTATGACGTGACAACATTGATTTGTCACGTTACGGGTGGTGGCGTGATCAAAGGGGTCAGAATTGGAAATGAAGTGCGCCGGGGGTTAATTTTAAAATAAAAATTTTAAAAGGGTTAATTAATAAAAGAAAGTTCCATGCACTGATGTTGTGGGCCCACTGGCCTTGTGTGCGTCCAATGCAACCATAGTTAACTAACGGTTGCTACTTTTAGGACCCTAACTAGTTTGAGATTTTTTTTTCGGGAGCACGCAAAAGATTTGCGTGTCTTCGTAACAGGCTCGAGATTCGGATTGTTTTGGGTTGATTTCTGATGTTCTCGACTTATACTCTGATACAGATACTACAATACATGTCACGCCAGATGATGGAAAACGCTAGCGACTGGCTTCTTTGTTTGGAGCAGCGGCATGCGCCAGGCTTCTTAAATATACATGATCAGGTGTTTGGATTTGATATACTAGTATAGTAAGTAACGTAGGTTACTGCAAAATGTTTGACCATCTTTTGAAAAAGGATGTTAAGAGTGATGGTAATCAGAAGCTGTGCACAAAAACAAAAAAATGTCCGAAACAGCACACGCACCACATGCAACTCTGCAATCTGAATCAATGCACGTACCGTTTCATCCAATATTGTATCAGATATTCAGATCCTTTTGACAGTACGATGTAACTCTATTCTATACAGCAGTGACCAGTCGGTGCCAAATTGTTCGACATATTAGCTAGTACCACGCATTTGTTTGGGCAATTAGAAATTCTGATTGGGGGATGGTATATATGCATGATCCCTTGACAACTTGTCGGCTCTTGACCTCAATTAATTAATTGTAGTTTTTATTCAGCGTAGCTTGTAACACGTTAGCATTCTTTTTTGAGATAGTACAAGACTCCCGCACCCACTCAACACACACCGCACCCACATCTCTACTATGTGCATACACGCATGCACACATATGTATTCTTAAATTCGGTGAACATCAGCGCTAAATCTGGGGCTTAAACTGTGGTAGACTAGGCGTATACCTGCACGCCTTCCAACACGTCAGCGTTCGATCACAAATCTGGACTCTGTCAGTAGTTGAGCAGTGGCTGATTGCAAATTAGATCCTTAATGTTCTCTAAAGTTTGTGCCTTTCAAGCATTTAGATCTATCACCTCTCAAACAGCAATGAGCATTTTTTTAAAGGAAAAAACAGTACTGTGATAAGCATCTTGAGCAATCCTTCACTCGGTAAAAGCAAACCACTTCTTTTTTTGGCATAATAAACAAGACCACTATTGTATACACCGCACGTAAGATTTAGTATTCACACAGTAATATTTTGACTGCTGAACCAGTATACGCGTGTCCTTGTATACCTGTGCCCACGTGAGGAGTACTTGTGAGGTTTCAAGACACATTTGCTACCTTCTCTCCGTATGCCGAATTAGGAAGGCTAGCCATGGAATCCCAGGCATCGTCGTCAGCCGTCACAACTACTCGCTAGCTAGCGTCGTCAAATACGTACGGCACTATCCAAGGAATATAACGATAGATCTAAGACGGCGACTGGAGACACGATCGATCCAGGCTGCTAGCGCGCGAGTCCGGCCGTGAAATGATGCTGTCTCACGAGAAAAGGCAACTCTCGGTCGATTGGTCGATCGATCGCGCGGCAGGCGCCGGCCGGCACGCAAGTGGCAAACTGAGCGATCCATCGAACGATCGATCGCCACGCCGTGTTTGGTGCCCCTCCTCACGTGCGATTCGGCACCTCGCCGTGCATCTGCTGCGTGGACGTCGTAGGCCCGGCGTTGGCGTCACCGGAAATATACACTCGATCGCACACAAGTGGCAAACTGAGCGATCCATCCATCCATCCATCGAGCGATCGATCGCCACGCCGTGTTTGGTACCCCTCCTCACGTGCGATTCGGCACCTCGCCGTGCATCTGCTAGCTGCGTGGACGTCGTAGGCCCGGCGTTGGCGTCACCGGAAATATGCACTCGGTCGATCGATCTACTTTTTGCCACGCCACGCCACGCTCGATGATATATGCGAGATCCCATCCGTGCACGCATATGCAGCGTCTGTTTGGGGTCAGTTGCCCATGTCGTGGTGCTGCTCTTTATGGTACACGGTGAAGTGATGTATATATATATATATATATATATATATATATATATATATATATATATATATATATATATATATATATATATATATGGATCGATCTAAAGGTGTGATATATGTGGTTGAACAAATTAAGGCACCTGCATCTAAGTTTATACGCGAACAGCTGGACAAGGGCTAGCTAGCTAGGACGATCTTTGGTGGTGGTATAGTAGTACAAGCTAACGATTCATTCATTCTTGGTTAAGGCATTGGAAGGAGCACGTGCTATATACAATGGTGGTTGCCAGTAATTGTAAATGCGTGCATCTGTGACGACACGACCGAGTATAGTGACATGACTCGGTGTGCTTGCATCGCGCGCATTCGGTTAATTATATGTACTCGATTTGTCCGTATATATACGAGTACTTTTGGGTCTGACAGTCTTATGTTTTCTTGTCGGTGGAATGATCCTAGCCTGTAGCCCTCATCAGTCATCACGTGATAGTAGCTATAGATGTCTCTCAGGTGTACCGGGTACGTGTATTTTTTTCCCCCTTAATAACATACATGTAGCTGAAGGGATAGGGGTAAACTAGACTAGCGCACAATTTTAAATTTTATCATGTTAACCAGAAAGTCATGCATATTATACATTATTACCACTAAACACACAGTGCAGCGGAAGAAGAGTTGAAACAGTCTAGTCCAACGTCGAGCACGTCGATGTAGTGGTCGTAATCGATCGTCTCCTCTAACAATCTCTTGTGTTATTTATGTGGACTCTTGCAAAGGTTGATACTCAAACTCTAGACCTTGTGGGAAATATTTCTCTTAGGTTTGTCATATTAGCCACCTCAATCTCACAACCTCACGTGTTTAGTTATGTGTTGCAATATTTATATATAGTTCTTTTAACGCATATCAACCACTGAAAAAAAAAGTCTCTAGAGAGTTGAAAAACGTCTCAAAATAATGTATTTACACAACATAACATTTAGGCGAATTAGAGAGCATCTTAAAAACGTCTCTACAAGATAAAATTTTGTATGTGTCTCAAAAATATCTCAAAACCGTCTCTAGTATACAAAATTTTGAGGCAATTTTTAAAGTGTTTCTAAAAAACGTCTCTAGACTATATGACTCCTTATTTTAAACACAAATTGAAAAACGCATCTAGAAAAGTATCTATATGAGAGGGTTTTCTTGTAGTGATGATTGACTCTCATGGCATATCACCAACAGTAACTATATTCCCCGGTAGTAGTAGTATATTACGAAGAAAGGAGATGGGAAAGGCTTCTTTTGATAATTAATGTTAAATAACGTGAATGTTAATTAATTAGTTAAAGATTACAGTAAGATAATCATAATTCAAGGGGATCACGTAGAGCTAGCTAGGTAGCCAGGGAAGAAAGGTGTAAGCACGTTCTGTGGTAAAGGCAAACTGCAAAGCCAGGTGTTCTCATCTCCTCTTAGACTTATTTGGTTGAATCAAAATCTCTGCTCATTTATATAGATAGATCAAGATTTTATTTCAAATTTTTTGTCTATCTACATAGATATCAGTTAGAAATAGGCTTTCCAAACAAATCCTCGTAGCTCTCCTCCCTCCCGATTTGGCCAATCATCCATATGTACGTTAATAATTTCTCCGGGCCGGTTGAAAAATGAATGACGAATGTAGGATATTAATGAAAACAGAACATTTCTGTACGGGCTCTATTGCGTAAATTACGTACTGGAACTGTTAGTGTCTATATGCAAGACAATGACCCCCAAATAAATACTCATATTTGGCTAGCTTACTGTGTTTAAGCGGGGAAGATACAACGAGGTCTAGAGGGACATGTCTTTTCTGGAGAAAAAATTCAAAATAATATTAATTTAAAAGATAATTACGAAAAAATAGTCGAATTTTTTTAAAAAAAATAGGTGTATGTCACCATCGGTAATGGCAAAATTTTCCTGTCACCATTCCAATTAGTGACAGTATCCCTGTCACCAATTGAAACAGTGTGAAAATGTTTCTATCGCCAATTGAACTAGCAAACTCTGTCGCCAATTGAACTGGTGATATGACAATTTTGCCAGTTCAATTGACGACAGGACCCTATTGCCAATTCAATTAGCGAAATGGATTGGAATGGCGATAGGGCCCTATATTTATTTTTTAAATTTATGTCTAGAGAATTCAGCCTAAAGATTTAGTGTATTTCACGAAGTTTTTTGGTAATACCTTGAAGTGTCCAAGTAGTTCAGAATCCGAAATTGGAGAAGATGACGAAATGTGAAGTAGAGAATGTGAGATCGGCGACGCAATTTGGAACGCGAGTTCTGCGGCATAATAACACAAATAACCCCCTTCGGAGCGAGGTGAAAAAAAACATTTGGGTTTAGGATTGCCATGCGCGTTGTTGTCCCGGTTATATTGTTCGTGGAATCGATTCCTTCGGAAAAAGATTACATAATATTTAATAGTCGAAATATAGGAAAAGAGATTAAGTTTGAAAGACTTCATAATTTAATTGTGAAATACATGGCACGCTGGGTTTGGTTACATACATTAGAAATGTCAACATGCACGAATCAACAAACCGAAACACACCTACGATACATGTACGCTATTTTGGAATCCGAAAAAAGGTTGATTGGAATGAAATCGATTGGTACGGGAGGCCTATCGGTCCCTTCCCTTGTCTCTAGACTACATGCAGCAGTGGCCAGTCTCAAAGTCAATCATGTTCTGCGAGACGGGCTGAACGATTGAATGATGTTAGGATAGCACAGCGTATGGCCAAATTAATAATCAGGATACAAACTGAACATAACTTACCTCTTCGATCTGGACTACGCCCGAGCGACGGGGAACACTAGGATGGCCACCGGTCTCACTAGCAGGAGCCTTCCCCTTGTGCGCCGCGGACTCGGCCTGGTTGTACTCAGCTTCATGTTCGAGGGTCCTCCGCCATCACCCTGCTTTCTTGGGCTCCTCCGGTGCATTTTCAGTAGGGTCGGTACATAAGGTTTCTAGCATTTGAAGATCTTGGCTCGCATCGCATAGTTCAACATATACTTCTGCTCGATGAATGCTTTACCATACATGTCCAGGCCATCGATCCATTGGAAGAAGTTGCATCGCATCTCCATCTGCCATTATGCGAGAATGTAGTTAGGGATTTGTGGAATGGAACGTAAGATGTGAAAAATATTTGTGTGTGCAAGATTCGCTTACGAGGACGTTCCCGCATGTGTAGTACACCCGGACAGCCTTCGCTGGGTGTGTGAATTGGATGATCTTAGCCGGTTCTTCATACACACATGGTGGGTTTGGGAACTCCGGAGGTACCGACGCATACTTCATATAGCAATTTGGGTAGAGTTTAGACCTATCGGCAAGCCACTTGCGCTTCCGCAGCATCTTCGCGTAGAAATTCGCCGATGAGTCCGACATCTCCTTCCTCTTAGTCGTGTGAACCAAGCTTTGGTGAAGTGTTGGGTGTGATGGTGTAGTGTTCTCCTCCAGCTCTCTTCTCCTCCAATTCTCTTCTCCCTCCTTTTATAATGGGTCTTTCGGTCTAAAAAGGTGGCGTGGTAGAGTGTGGTATTTTCAGTCTGCAAAGGTAGCATTGTAGTGTGTTGTCATCTCGGTCTATAAAAGTGGCAGTTTGTGGCGTGTCATGGTGCGTTCTTTTCGGTCTGAAAAGGTGATGCGGTAGAGTGTGGCCTTTTCGGTCTGAAAAGGCACTACTACAAAAAGGCTATATCGGCGCCTCATTACGCATAGATTGACCAAAACCGCTCAGATTAAATACAATCACGAGCGGTTTTGGTTTAACGACCGCCTCGTGTTATCGGGTATGCTAAAACCGTCGTGAAGAAGTAATATCACGACGGTTCATGTTGAAAACCGTTTGTGAAGTATCACGCAGCGATTCTAAACAAGAACCGTCAGGATACTTCACATCTGATTCTTGTTAAGAACCATCGTGATATTATGGTCAACACGCATGTTTTTGTTTGAAACCGTCTGTGATTCGCAGTGCGGGATGGCGGAAATTTTTAGACGCGTGCGCGGGAGGCAAAATGTTTTGGACGCGTGCACGGGAGGCGAAATGTTTTGGTACTGTCCTTATATATTATAGCCACCCCTGCCTTGTCTTCCATTAGTCTCTCCCTCTGCCCTCCCCACGCCGAGCTCCGACTACCGCAGACTACCGTCGTGAGCTCCTCCGCCTCCGGTTGTGACACCACGGTGATGCTGCTACCGCCTCTCCTTCATTGCCGGTGATATCCCCCATCTGATCCCCTCCCCACTCTTCCTGGTTGATATCCAACATGCCAGTAAGTGATCAATCGCTTATCGCCTCCCCCTGCCTTGTTGCTTTTGGTGTCTCTCAATTGTGACCGTGGTTTTCTTGTGAATGAATAGATCAAGATAAGATTCCGGACATCGACAGCGAGCACCTCAGCATCCTTGACTTCGAGTACCAGGCCATCGTCCGCCTCTTTGTCCGGACTCGCCAAGACCCTTTGTTAAAAAACAGCCATAACTTTTGCATGCGAACTCGGATTGCGGCGTTCTTTGGCTCATTGGAAAGCTCAAGGTTAGATTCTCTTCGCGAGGTCTCAAAAAAGTAAAAACCCCAAAAAAAGTCGTTTAGGGCCTCAAAACGGCCTCCGAAGTTTTAGAATTCAATTTTTTTTTTGCAATAGAAAATACTATCACAGACGGTTCTAAACAATAACCGTCTGCGATAGTCTATTTTCACAGACGGTTCGAACAAGAACCGCTCAGGATAATAATTATCGAGCGGTTCTTGTTCGAACCGCTCGCGAAAATAGACTATCCTGCATAATTATTGTTTAGAACCATCTCTGATAACTTTTTCACAGACGGTTCAAAAATTGTCTGTGATGACCTCGTAGTATCACTGACCCATAAACTCAGACGGTTCAAAAAACCGTCTGTGATGACGATTTTGAACCATCTGTGATTACCTTTTCTATAGTAGTGAGGTAGCGTCGCAGTGTGTTGTCAACTCGGTCTGCAAAAGTGGCAGTGTGTGGCATAACAATGTGCGGTCTTTTCGGTCTGAAAAGGGCGTGTGGCGCAGTGTGGTCTTTTCGGTGTGGAAAGGTAGCATCGAAGTGTGTTGTCATCTCAGTCTACAAAAGTGGCAGTGTGTGGCATGACCAGTGCGGTCTGAAAAGGTGGGGTGTCACGACGCTGACTCCCTCGCATGGTTACTCGTATACACAAGAACAAATAGTATCGAAACACAAGACTAGCATAATATAAATTGTACAGAAATTTATATTTATATGACATGACTGATATTTAACAAGAACAAATATATACTCGCAGACCCTCTTGGGGCGTACCCCACATGTGGCTCCTAGCCTCGTCTGGGGCAGCTAAGGGCACAGGTACGAGTAGGTCAAAGGCTCAGGCAGCCGAGGCACCCTACCGGTGTGAGTAGCCCGACGGGGTGTCACGAGAGGGTGCTGCATCGGCTGGCTCGTTCCGGGCGCACCGTGTAGCTGTGAAACCCCCACGGAGACCTGGTTGCTCTCGCCGTGCGAAGGCCCATGGCCACCCTGGTCGAAATTGAAGTCCCCGGAGCATGACTCCTCGTGCGACACTAGCTCCTCATCCCAAAGAAGTGTACGAGCTGTGAAACAATACATTATGCATGTAAACATGGTGAAAATGATGAAATAATATGTTGTACATGCAAAAAAGATAGATATACCTCGTCGCACGAAGGTAGCGGACTACTCTGCGTACTCCTGCCCTATGTACGGGTGGAACTCAGGACCTATCAGAGAAAATTGTCGTTAGTAACTAGTGGAGTTCGAAATAAACAACCAGACATGAGTGTTTCATGCTAACCTGCAAACTATGCCGAGGTACTCCCAGCATGGTGCCATAAGGACCCACCTGCCACGTCTAGGTAAGGAGCTGTAGGGCGTAACGCAACGTGGTTCACCCCTGTCCACGCCAGGTGGGTCCACCACCTCCCTCGACCTATGACAAGTCGCCAGCTGGATGCCTCACCTCGTCTTCTCGACTAACTGGTCCATGACCTCTCTAATCTCCTGCGCCGTCATGCTGAAGCGCTCCTCGAGCGTCATACGACACACGGAGGTCGCCAACTTGTGCATCTCCCAATGTAGATCGACCTGTACACGTAATTAAAAAAATTAGAAACCGAAAACTTGCGATGCAAATAAGATGTACGGACCGTTCAATACATTCCACGCGATGGAATGCGGAGTCCGGCTTGGTGGGGTACATGTCGCACGTCACGGCCTCATGTCGTGGTGCATCACCCACGACCCTGATGCAGCGAACCCTCGTCCGACTGGAGTACCACTTGATGTACTCATCGTACGTCCCGAGGTCATAGGGAGCATCCTACTAGACGACGTCCTCCAAGGCGTGGAGCCAGCCCTAAACCCAAGGGAACATCATGTCCGTTCAAGAAGTTGTAGCAGGTACTCCCTTCCTAGTGTACCCGTGGAAGGTAAAACGATTGTTTCGTAGGTACGTAAGGCAAATGGCACGACAGAAGTAAAACATGAACTTAGCCATGGACGTTCGGCGCCACCCGCTGCCCCTAGGGGGCTGGGACCTCCTGTCGTAGACCAAACTAGCGCATCACCCGATGCACGTGGTACTCCTCCACAAAGACATCGTGCACCAAGCACCTCTACGTGTACCACTATGTGTGGTCTCATGTGCACAGGCTCAACAGGCCTCGGGGTGTGCGCGTGTACACCCTATCAGGAGTGTATGGTGTCCAGATGACGCGGTCATCTGTCAACTGATCGAACATGGCAACGTAGTCCAGGTAGGATGCGTGCGTAGTGATAGAAGTGAAGGTGACCTGTAGAATATAACAACAAGAACTTAGCACAAGAAATTGAATTACATTACAAAAAAGAATAAATGTTCAGAAAACTTACCCGTCAGTGACACCACACCGTACTCATGGTCGATCGATCCACCTCATCGGCGGCAGCGTACATGGCGACTGTGTAGGCTCCCAGGTCCAGTTGTGGTCGTCCGATCTGGAAACGCTCGAAGGACCATAGCTGAAGAAGCAGCGGGCATCCGGAGAGGATGGAGCTATCCTGAACCCGGTGGGATGCGTCGCACAGGGCGCGGTACATTGCTCACAGCACTGCTGGGCCCCAGGCATAGGGCTGCATCTCCTCCACCTCCTAGTCCGCCAGCTCATATGCGTACCGGATCATGTGCTTGTCGATGCTGTCACCGTGGGACCCTAGGAACATCACCCACCTGAATAGCCACAGCAAGTAGACCTCGAAGTGCCTCCTTACCGTGTACTCGGGTGCGTCCTCTGCCATACGCTCTAGCTGCAAGGAGACAAATACACAACACTAAGTTGCACAAAGCAATTGAAGTGGAAGGACACGAGTTACAAAAACTTACATAGAACTGGCAGATCCACTTCAGCAACGGCTCGTGGGTGCTGCTGAACTCCCTGTGGCCACTGTTGGGCGCAGAACCCCCTGGAACCTCGCGAGGAACTCCGTGCGCCACGTGGCTGGGACGTCATGTGCTGCCAGGGGGAAGCCCACGCAGGGCAACCTGGTCAGTAAGGTTACGTCTTAAAGCGTCGGCACCATCTCCCCGAACGGGAGGTGAAACGTGTGCGTCTTCGACCTCCACCGGTCAACCAGTGCCGTTAGGAGGCACTGGTCGTACGGAAAGCACCTCGACGTACGACCACCGCTCGTGTGGTCCTGGTCGTCTTCCCACATCGTCTCCACCATCCTCGCTAGTGGAAGGAGGTCTGCCGATCTCAACCTGCATCGAAAGGATTAAGAACAAACGTGAGTCCACCCAAAGTAGTCAGACTACAATTAAGTACATGAAGGTCACAACTACACGTACCTCGAAACCCAACATGGGTCCACCCTCCATGCCCTCATGGGCGTGCGCAGCCTCAACGCGCCAAGCTCAATCGCCACCTCGCTCAATCACCACCTCGCCCTCTTGGGGGAGGATGGTATTGAGGCGGCTACGATGATACGCGTCAATAGCCGGGTCAAGCAACTCATACGGCCACTGCGCAGTGTCTCCTGGGTCCGCCATACCTGAAAACTCAGTGCATACATTGTAAATACTACAAAACATATACAAAAAGTAATAAGAAGTAACATATCTAATTAATTCAATTATTGCACGATTAGCAACTCATAGGAAACTGGTCTGCACACAACTGTATCAACATATAAATTTTTAAAGATATCTTCCTGTGTACAGATGGAAAGTAAAATAAAGTTCACAATGTTTTAATCAACGTCTACATTCCCTACTTAGCTACTCTAGATTTCATAGAGAATTTTTAGAGGTGTCTTGCTATTTTCCTAGTTTAAAAAGTATTTTCAGCATTAACAGAATACTTATCGTACACAAATGGAAACCAAAATTAAGTTGAGATTATTTTGATTAAGCTCTACATACCCTATTTAGCTACTCTGCAATTTTTATAGATTTTTAATAGGTATCTTGCTACTCTTCTTGTTTAAAAAGTGTCTCCATCATTTATGAAATATTTACCGCGTACAAATGGAAACAAAAATTAAGTTCACATTATTTTAATTCAGCTCTACATACTCTATGCACCTACTCTGGATTTCTTAGAGAATTTTTAGAGGCGTCTTGCTATTTTCCTAGTTTTAAAAGTATTTTTTGGCATTAACAAAATATTTACCGTGCACAAATTGAAACCAAAATTAAGTTGGGATTATTTTGATTAAGCTACTTTGCATACCTTATTTAGCTACTCTGCATAATTTTTATAGATTTTTTATAGATATCTTGCTACTTTCCTTGTTTGGAAAGTATCTCCAGCATTTACAAAATATTTACCGTGTACAAATGGAAACAAAAATTATGTTCAAAGTATTTTAATTCCACTCTACATACCTTATGTACCTACTCTGGATTTCTTAGAGAAATTTTAGAGGTGTCTTGCTATTTTCCTAGTTTAAAAAGTATTTTTGGTATTAACAGAATATTTACCGTGCACAAATGGAAACCAAAATTAAGTTGTGATTATTTTGATTAAGCTCTACATACCCTATTTAGCTACTCTGCACTTTTTACAGATTTTTAATATGATCTTGTTATTTTTAGAAGTGTCTTCTTATTTTTC
Organism: Phyllostachys edulis; assembly: GCA_036346405.1. Taxonomy (NCBI): domain Eukaryota; kingdom Viridiplantae; phylum Streptophyta; class Magnoliopsida; order Poales; family Poaceae; genus Phyllostachys; species Phyllostachys edulis. The sequence continues at coordinate 87,506,864 of CM070550.1, forward strand.
TGGTTTAAAAAGTATTTTCGGTATTAACAAAATATTTACCCTGTAAAAATAAAAACCTACAAAGTTTTCTTAGTATTCTTGCGGATTCATTCTAAATCGTTTGAGTACTACAACATAAATAATATATATAGGATGAACTAAATTATACACAGCTAAAATGATGTACTACATCAAACAACAATACAACTAAAACTATCTAATCCATTAAATTCTATGTCACTATTTTTATTTGCTAACCTATAAGGTTTTCAATTTATATACAAAGTTGCAAGAATATTTACCTACAAAATGGGCAACCAGATCTGTTGCTCCGTCTCTCTCTCCTCCGCTAGAAACTAGCAGGGTTTCGCTACATCTCTTCTCCCCTCTCCTCCTCTCCTCTTTTTTCCGGAATTAAAATGACTTTTCCACCGAATTTTGGGGGTTTATATGGCCAATTCATGTCGCCAGTTGAAATGGGTTCCTTACGCCAGTTCAACTGCCGATTTGCATACTCTTCAAGGCAAATCGTCGGTTGAAATAACAACAGGCGGTTGGAACGGCGATAAGCAATAAATAGGCCATCATTTGAAATAGTGACAGACAGTTGGAACGGCGACGGACAGTAAATAGACCATCATTTGAAATGGTGACATGCACATATTTTTGTAAAAAATGATTTTTTTATATAATTATCTTTTAAATTAATATTATTAAAAAAATCGCCTTTTCTGTTAGTTACACTTGTAGGTAGGAGAGGCGAGGACTGAGTGAGGACCTGGGAATCTCTCTCTCTCCAGAGGCGCTGAGGTTAAGGACAGAACTGCCAGGCTAGAGGACTAGTCCGACAGACTAGTAGTAGCGCTCCTGTTTCCGTAATCCACCCAACCACCTCCCTCCCTCCGAATTATAAACTCCAGTGTATATAAACCCCCCCGTAGCGAGCTCGCTTCCTCACCCATCGCCCGTCGTGCGCGTGCATTCCCATTTCCACGCCTCATTGCCGTGTGGTTGAGGTTGGCACGAAGCGAAGCTAGCGCGCACGCGGCCGGCCATGACGATGATGGGGCAGACGCATGTGCAGCCGGCGGCGGCGTTCGGGGATACGACGCTGACCAAGGTGTTCGTGGGCGGGCTGGCGTGGGAGACGCACAAGGACACCCTCCGCGAGCACTTCGAGCGCTTCGGCGACATCCTCGAGGCCGTCGTCATCTCCGACAAGCTCACCGGCCGCTCCAAGGGCTACGGCTTCGTCAGTCCGCTCCCCTCTTATCTCCTTGCCTCCCTGCTACCGTCATCTTTAATTACTCTACTACTACTCTCCCAAGTCGCAACGAATGCATGGCATCTTCTGACCCGTTTGCAATTCGCCTGCATGCAATGCAACAGGTGACGTTCAAGGAGGCGGATGCGGCCAAGAAGGCATGCGAGGACGCCAGCCCGGTCATCAACGGCCGCCGCGCCAACTGCAACCTCGCCTCCCTCGGCGCCAAGCCGCGGACCCAGCCGCCGCACCTCCTCCGCCCCTCGCCGCCGGCCACCTCGGCCCCGCACGCGCCCGCGCTTCCCTCCCCTCACCACCAGCCCGCACCAGGTACGCAGTTTGACTCTTTACACAGCTTCGCACACTAGTTTACTGCCGTTAACGTGCGTACTGACGAGCGATCACATGTTTTTGGCGCGTCGCGCGCGGGAATTAACTAGCAGCCATCGCGGTGGGGTCCAGGGGCGCCGTGTCGCCGGTGCCGTGGTACTACCACCCCTCCACGCCGCCGCCGCCCCCGCCGCCGCCGGCCGCGCACTACGCCCACGGCGCTCACCAGCAGTACCACGGCGTGCTCCCCTTCTACCCCGCCACCGCCACCTACGGGTACGCACATTACACGCTATTCCTGCATCATTTCTAGCAACTCCAGAAACCGAACGAAATTTACGCCACGGCGCAATGATTCGGCCGTCCGGCGCGCGCGCGCGCCAATTCTCTGTATACGTACGAGGATTCGTGTCCGACCGAGTGTCGCGCCGTGGTTGGCACGGCGCGGCTCGCACGCGGCAGCCGTGCCGTGCGGCGGGCGACGCGAGGTGGGCCGCGCGCGCGCGTCAGAGTGCGCTGGGACCAGGTAGCGTGGGCACATGCGTGGCAGTGGCTTGGAGCACGCGACGCGACAAGGGGCGCACAGGCACAGCCTGGACCTGGACCGGACCGCGCCCCGGCCAGCTGCCTCGTAGTGCTCGCACGTGCCGGCCTGCACGGCGGCAGAAAAACAACACACAAAGGAGAAGAAAATTAACGGTTGCGTTGTTAAAGGAGCACCGTAGTTAATTACACGATCTGCCTTTCTTCATCTTGTTAATGATACTAGTGGTAATTTGTACTGATTGATTGGTTTGCTTTGTGCATGGAATGCATTGCGTTCAGGTACTCCCCAAACTACGTCGCTGACTTGAGCTACAACGCGGTAAATCATCCCATCTGGTACTGCTATGTCAATTCATAGATATAATTGAGAATTAACACCTGTGTTTTGCTTTGGGATGTGGGAGCAGAAGCTGGGCCTAGCGGCAGCCGCGCCGGGCACGGCCGGGTCCTACCTGCAAGGGCACTTCTCGTACCCGGCGGCGGCGGCGGCGCAGGGAGGCATGCTCGCGCCGAACGGCATGATGCCGATGTACCCCTTCTACCACTACCACTACCATGGCTCGCAAGGGCTTGGCGTCCCCGCCGCACACTTCTTCCCGCCGGTCTCCGCAGCCGCCGTCGCCACTGTCCCCGCCATCATCTCAAAACCCACCGTCATGGCCCCTCCCAAAGGTATAGCTTCTTGCCAAGATCGTGAGCACTACTACTGTTCTTAATTTAAGTCGATGCACTCACAAGTTGACAATTTCTCTAGTTACTAGATTGCTATAATAAAAGTAGGAAGAATGAAACGACTGCGCAAGGCAATCGAGAATCCATGCTACGACTTAGCTGCTCTTTCAGTAAGTTACAAAAGCAGGTCGTCGTAAACAATGACAACCTGTCGAATATGAACTTCACCGTCAATCAAAGAGAGCTAATTAGCTAAATCTCTCATAGGACAGCTACACAGATACTATTACTAGACATGCCTTAACAGCCATCATCGATACAGCTTTGCATGCATGTGCACGATCTTTTGCTGACCAAAGTAAGCAAGATCTAATCTAACTAATTGCAGCATCTTTGTAATTGTACTGTACATGTACCGCAGTGGAGCAGGTGACGACGGGGTGCAACTGAACCCATGGTGACGGTGCAACGAATTAAAGGGAGGCCAATGGTGCTCTCCCTCTCTCTGATTGACAAGCTGCACATGAAGGGTTCGTCCAAATGTCGGACTAGTCCGCCGCCCATTACATTCGTTCGATTCCCTCTAACTCGTGCGCCCATGGGGGTGCATGCCCAGCAAAATCTGTAACAAAGATTCAATTCGTCTCTCGTTTACCAACGTATTTTCAGTGGTAAACCCTTTTTCCAGTGTCCGTAGTCAAATCGCTGCAGGGGACAGTGAACCTGAATAAAATCGTCATATATATGCACTGAAATTCTCGGTGTAACCAGATGATATGCTGCTTTGAATTCTGGCCACCTCTTCGTTCAGCATTGACTACTATTTCCCTTTTTCCCCCCTGAAAAAGGAACTCTAGTATGCTTATGTATGAGTTTAATGATTTACTTTCACATTGCTAAACTTCGACAACATAACTTGAAGAGAGATTCTGTGATAGTGTCACAGACCGCAAATGACTAGAATGACCAGAAATCACAGGTTATCGACTTACTCTTCTGGCTAAATCTTGATCAACTAACACTTAAATCAACCTGGAAACAACCTTGAGCATTTCTACGTAGATAAGAGAAAAACGTAATATAAATAGTGTTACTGGAAGTCAGAAACGGCCCAAGTTGTGATTTCATTCTCTAGTGCAATTTCACACGCACTGCACAGCTTTCAACAACACAAGAAATGGCATTTTCATTTGCATTATTTGCGCAAAAGATGAACAGCATCGCCAATGTGCAGTGCGTGCGAAATTGCACTAGAGAATGGAAGCATTGCCATTCATAGTAAAGTTCTTCGCACAACTCTTTTTTTAGAGGAAGGTAGGGGTTTTATTCAAGAATCATGGGTACATTCAGAAACTTCGGTGGCCCTAATAACCAAGAATAACGGCCGGGCGCCTGCGCGCACACTTTTCGCCAGCTTGTGCGCTTCCTCATTAGATTCCCTTCCTTCATGGAAGACACTAATCTCACGGATCAACTCTGATCTAGCAGCTATCTCCCGCAGAATCGAACTGTATTCACACATACTTTGGTTCTTCAAACCATTGACAACCTGCTGGTAATCAGAGGCGACAACACACCTTTCCAAGTTGCAATCCAAAGCCAAGGAAATATAGCTTCATTGCATGCAATCGCTTCGAGCGTTGCCGGATTAGAAATACCATAAATCACCTGAGCACTAGCCACTATAAAACGGCCTTGGCTGTCTCTGCACACGACACCAGCTGCTGCATTCTTCCCACCCCTAGCGACAGCTGCATCAGCATTCAATTTCATGGTTCCTGTCGGGATCCACATGGATGGGTCGAGATTTTAACCCAACCAAACAAGGTCTTAACGGAAAACAAATTAAGCACAGTTCACGTAAACAATTAACAGTATGCATAGCAGCATTCTTGTTAACCTGATCTACGTCTGAACTCTGTACGATGTATGAGTGGCACGATCACATATCCGAGAGATGACATATTATTCATCACACAATAACAAGCTGCACATTTGACTGATGTGTGTACTCGAAGTCAACAATAAATTTACATTACGTTGACTGTCATTTGATGAGAAACTACTAGAGAGCAACAGTACACCAACAGTTGAGCGTGTGCGATTAAATTCAGTGTCATAATATATTAGGAGGTCCCGGAGCAAAGTTTGGTACAGGCAATCTTCAGAAGAAAGAAAATTGGACAACATGGACTTACAATAACAGATGAATAACAGAACAATTTCCTACTAAACGTATTAACCAATGCTGGCAGTGTGAGCCACAATTCTCTAAACACAAAAAAAATATTATATTCTATTGATCATCTCCATTAGCCAAACAAAATGCCTCCCAGATCCCAAGGGAAAACTACAGGTATTATTGGACATTTGGACTTCTATCTTCGCTATCCAGTCACTGAGGCTCCATACAGTAGTAGGATTTGTTGCAATTGCCTTCGATGTAGTTCCCCATCATATATTTAGCTCTGGGCACCGACCGGACTGAGAAAGGACGGCCATATTTACGGTTTTCTCGGGCATTCAGGGTTTGCTGCGCTTTTTGGATTCACTGTAAAGAATAACGCCTATAACTGTGAGTGTGTAACCAAGCATTCCGGTTACAGACACAGGATTCCTGAATATCAGAATTGAGACAACAACTGCCACGGCACCTTTTGCATTCCCGAGGACCTGGAAACAACAATGGATGTTAAATCTTTGAACCGTAATTGTCAATCTATTGCGGAAACTTATTCATTAATTTCAAATCCATTTCATAAATGAACTAAAGATTTAATGTCTAATTCTTGAACAAACTAAGACAAAATGGCAAGACCCAGTGCATAGTTATGTACTAGCATGTGGACAAAATACAACAATTATGATGGTGTTTTGTGCAAAAGATGAAGACGAATAGATATACTTATGGGAGCTGCTAGCCCACGTTATACGGTTGGAATGCATTTCCAACGATATTGCGATTTCGTGAAGTTCCAGTTGCTTAAAAGTTTGAGGTTTCAACGCGTTTCGTGATAAGTTTTAAAAAGATTTCAGGTTACGAGTTTGATGTTTCAAGTGTGTTTCAGCGTATTTTGTAAAAGTTTCAAAATGCTTTCGGGGAATTTCATTAAGTTTGAAAAAATTTTCAAGTAAGTTTCATAAAAAAAATTTGCAAGTTTTAAGAAATTTCAAAAAAAGGTTTCAAGGAAGTTTCAATCATGAACAAGATAGGATGAAACTTCTGAGTTTCAAGCAAGCTTTACAAGTATTCAAAGTTCGAAAAGAATGAAGCTCAAAGTTTTAGATGTGTTTCAAGTTTCAAAAAAATGAAACTTCAAGTTTCAAATCCAAAACTTTAAATTTCAAATGTGATATCAAGTTTCAATGGTTTTAATTTTTAACCGTTACAAATCTGAAATTTGTGAGTTTCAAGCCAAGTAACAAAGAGTTTCACACAAATTTGGAGATTCTAAAACTGCAAAGTATCATAGAGCCCCATCACCAAAATTAGGGTGCCTAAAGACGCAAGTATCATAAAATTTTATCAACAAATTTGGGGTTCCTAAAATCCGCAAATATCGTAGAGTTTCAAAAAAAATTGGAAGGTTCCACAGCTAAGTAACAAAAGAGTCTCACACAATTTTGGAGGTTCTAAAAGCCAAGTATAATAGAGTTTTAACAAGACTTGGGAGGTTCTAAAGCCAAGTATCGTAGAGTTTCAACCAGGGAAAAAATTCCCGGCCGGTGACAGACTTGGAAGGTTCTAAAGCCAAGTATCGTAGAGTTTCAACGAGGGAAAAAAATTCTGGCCCAGAATCACGATTCTGCGTAGGTCCGAATCCAAAATCTCAGACGGTTTCTTTCCTCTTTGCCAAATTCAAATTTCAATTTTCGAAATTCGGCTGGTTTTTAAGCAAATTCATTTGAAATTCATCCGAAAAAAATCCGGTTTGAAGCAGAAGCCGTGATTCTGCGTTCACCCCTTCTCAGGGATCCAAAATGTTACCGGTTCTGTGATCCTTGGTTTCAACAATTTTTTATGTTCTACAAGCTAATTATCATAGAGTTTCAACAATTTCGAAGAGTTTCGCAAAGTTTCGAGGACTTTCAAGTTACAAAAATACAGGTTCTAGTAAAAATTTCGAGTTTCATAGAGTTTCTTGTGGTTTCAAGTTCCAAAATACAAGTTTCATCATGTTTCAACTTTCAAAGTTCAAGATTCGTGTGAGTTTCAAGTGGTTTCAAGTTGCAAACTATTGTTCATACTGTATCCTATTGCAGATTATTACTTTTTTAGAAAAAGAAAACTATATCCTATTTACCCACTGCACAGTGGGGCAGGGCAATATGCACTCAACAGATAACCGAAACATTCTACAAAACTTGAAGTTAGGTACAACATTGGAATTATGTACATTTTAAAACAGGAACTATTTTAAGCATATCTAGTTATATGAGGCAGCAGCAGTGAGCATATTTTCAAGTTCAGCAACTGACGGGTTGAAAAAGTTGAAAACACTAGAATCTACCACCCACATTAGGAATGATGATTTTTAATATTGTCACCTCAAAAGCTACGGTGCATCACTTAAAAGCGAATATGTTGCTGTGGTAGTGATTTAACTTGACTATGTCTACAAGGAGGTGGGTTAAATGTAAAGTTTTTCATCAAGAAAGACTAAATGTAAAACAACTTCTTGCACATTGCTAAAATGTACTCCGGTAACTTACGCACAGGGATGAATTAAAGAGTTAGATAACATGCCATACCTGTAGAGTCAATGCACTAGTATGTTTGGTCACCAAGAAATTGGTCAAATTGACAAAATACGCCAAGCAAGAATTGAACAATAGCAACCAAACAATCGTGAAATCCTTTTTGGCCAGTTGTATTGTAACACCAACAACATTATCCTCCATAAAGATAGTAGCAGGAAGCAAGAAAATAACGGCAATTGGAGCCATGTACAAGAGCAGATTCATAGAATTAAGCTTCTCCCTGCAAGAAGGCAGAATAGACAGAGTCAAAATTAACCTAAAAAGGATAAACCCTCAAAATCCCTACAACATCCAAACAAATGAGAAATATCCATATGTTTATGAAAGTAATATTAGAATCTAAGGTCATGTATACAAAATAGGTCATCCATACAGAAATGCAGAGAAGGATGGATTACCCCTCAGATGACAGAAGAATTCCTTGCAACACCGTCTTCAAAGCCCTTGCAGCAGTGGCTCCAATGCACATGATGAATCCAAATAGATGAAAGCTAGGCTCTCCCTGTAAGTTTGATTTTACGCGATCCATATTAGTTGATGATAGAAATACTCCTCCTAAACCTTTCTCATAGCATGCATGAATAGCAACAGCTTGTTAACTTGTGAAGTTACATGTTAACTCCCATGATCCTAGTTAGTCATCCCACAATTACGGTATGTCGTGTTGCATGTAATAATAAGTTAATAACTACACAAAGCAGTATCTGCTGCAAAAGAATCAGATTAATAATAGCACAATTAACACCACAATGTCCAATGAATGCATAAAAAACTTCAATGACGATCTCAAACAAGAGCAACGCTCTATATTGCGAGCAACTGAGCATCCACATGTTATTTTTATGTCAATCAAAATCTAGTCTTTTTCCCAGCTCCAATTTTGAAATAATTAAATCTAACTTTTCAATGCATTGAAACTTACCAATAAGGTTTTTCTAGTACTACACAACGAATGGACGTCTTGGACATCCACAAATTCACCGCAGGAGTTTTGCGGCAGAACAAGTTATATTTCCTGAGGAACCCATCTCCCTCAATGATTGTACGATCACGCAAACACTCAGTCAACTAGATTACTCTCCGGCCAATCAAACAGCAAAGATAATGAACTATGGCTGTGTCAGTTACTCTTATAAATTGGCGGCTGCCTGTGTTAGTGTTTAACAAATGCCTTGACATGAGGCGAACTATTCCCCAAACTCACTATCTCCATAATCCAATACCATAATGGAAAGGAATCATCGCCATTTCAGACAGCACGCCATGATCAACGCAAGCTAGCCACCTACCATTTTACTCCAATTCTAATTAGACACTACGACAGATCCTCTTCCCCTCATCAGCTAGATCTCACCACTCGCGAGTCCCAAGTTAGCCAAACCTGAATTCCACCCAGATCCAACCCCAACACCACCAGATCTATCGAAGCGAAAGATGGAGAAGGAATAGGCAATAACTTACGCCGCTGGCGATGACGACCCCGGTGACGACGGGGACGAGGGTGAGGTACGTGACCCAGGACTCCCGCTTGACGGTCATGATGTAGGCGAAGACGGCGGTGAAGAAGGGGGTGGTGGCGCCGACGGCCTGATTGAAGGAAACGGGGAGGTAGCGGAGCGAGACGTTGCCGGAGACGACGGAGCCGCAGAAGACGAGGCTGAGAGCGGCGATCTTCGCGAGCTGGACGCGGGAGCGGACGAGCTGCATAGGCACGACGCGGAGCCAGGCGATGGCGGCGTAGGAGAGGAGCGCGCAGGCGGACATGTGGCACATGGTGAGGAAGATGGGGTACTTGAAGCCGTAGTTGCTGAGGAGGTACTTGTTGAGCAGGAGCACGCCGATGTTGGAGGAGTACCACGCGGTGACGAGCCCCACGGTGAAGAACCGCCCGTTCCCCACCGCGCCCGCGCCGCCCGGCGACGGCGAGGCGCCGCCCTTCGCCGTCATCGCGGCTGGTCGCGGATCTGAGGAGGAGGGGAAGGTGGTGGCGGTGGTGGGAATGGGTCGTTGGGTTGGGCTGCGGGTGAATTGGTGATGGGTTTGCGCTCGGAGCAGAGGCGTGTGAGCCTGTGTTTATGGGAGGAGGCGGCTCTATCGGTGGATGGAGGGAGAACGGATGGGACGGGAGAGATTTTGCCTTTGTTGTTGTTTTTCCTTTCTATATATATACTCCCTCCAATTATATATGTTTGACGTCGTGTAGCTTTAGTTTTTATTTCGGAGCGTCGTCTTTTGGAAACGGAAGGAGTATAAAAGAAGCGAGTTTGGTCGTTCGGCGCTGAGGCCAACGACAGGTCGAGAGTTCAACCCCGATTTCTCACGAGGCTGTGCAGTGCATAGTGTGGCAAGCGCTGTGTACAGTACAGTGGCTTGGGGAGCTTAAGACTTTCAGCCTGTCATCGTTCGAGAGCTGCTCCGTGAAAGCTTTGCAGAATAGGATGCTTCTTCTTCTATAATGCTGTCCGGATAGGAAAAATCCCAGACCTAGATTTTGACATGAGACGTTGCCACAATGAAAACAAACCCATAAGATCTGAACGAGTTGTTAGATTGATTTTCTGTTACGAAGAACTCTCTAATACTGCTGGTACCGCACCCGGATGATGGTGGGCTACTGATGGCAAATTAGGGTTTAGATTTCTCTAGGTTATGTTTTGGGGTTCATGGAGACATCCTACCGGTTAAATGGTGGAAAAGTTGAGGCGCAGTGAGGGTGGCCACGTCGACATGTTTTTTTTGGCCGTCCGATTCCGCCGTCGCCTATTCCTGCCGCCGATTTCAAATAAACGCACACAGTGGCCGCCCATGAGCCTTCTTGTTCTCCTCGCGTGCCGTGAAACACGCGCTTGCGCGCAGACCTTCGCGAATCGTCACGAGCGCACCTAGCGCGCAGGGCCCTACATGCCCCACATGTCTCGAGTGCCAAGGCGCGGGTCGTCTACTAGTTGACTACAAAGTGGTGGGGGAGAGGGTGACGGGTGGTAAGGGTGCCCGTCAGCCACGAGGAAAAGAATGTGGTGGAATGGAGCCTCACCGTAAGACCCCTCCATCCAGTCGTTTATCCCAAACCCCCCTCCCCCGATCCAGCGGCCCAGGGGGCGGGGCAGAGGATTTCCTTCCCAGCCACGGGGTTCAGCGGCTAGTGATGGAAAGGGGCAACGAGGTCAAGAGTCAATTTAGGTGTTATGCTAGTGGCGGCAGGCACAGAGAGGAGGAGTGTAGCGAGCTTCTTTCTTTAGTATGGGCATCAACAGAGTCGTAGGCGTGGTCCCACCCTTCTATTATTCATTTTAGATACTTACATCATGTTTATAATAGCGCAATTGTAACCATATTTTCACCAATTTTCTTATTTTATCATGTTTATCACAAATTAAAATTATGTTTTTTTTCTTCTTCTTTAGATGTAGTGCTATACAAGCACACTCATAAATTTGTTTCTTTTTAATAGGCCGTTACATGGTAAGTATATGGCTTTTAGCAATAGTATGGTGTGATAATTTAGTGGCATCGGTTATACTGCACTTCCATGGTAGGCTAGGCGCTTAATGATCGCTACCTATCTACTGCTAGTACAAAATCAGCAGGTGTGCTTGGTCAAAAGTTTGGCAGGAAACCCCAGTTGGCAGCGACCTTAAGTTTGGCAGCAGAGCATGAAAACACCGGCTCTAAAACCCAACTACATAAGTACATCAATTAGAATTGTGCAATTAGGAAAATAGTTTTTGGCTACCGCGATGTGCCATGGATACACTCAACAGCGAGCCGAGTGATTGCCTGCGTAATCCGTGGACGCTGCGGGCTCGGTCGCCCGGTGGAACGGGTATGGTCGGTATGAACGCAGGAACACGACGAGCTCTGTTTGGTCTTTAGAGCAAACAAAACGCCGCTACTCCAATACGAACCGGTGGCGAAGTGGTCGTGCTGGGACACCGGACTCGCTTTCCGCGTGCCATTTGGAGGAAGTCAGCGAGATGCTTCCTGCAGCTAAGCGCGGCAGTTAACGAGTAGTAGTACTTAGCAACGATAAATGGAAGTCAGCGAGATGCTTCCTGCAGCTAAGCACGGTCGCAAGTATAGCAAGCAGCAGCAGTATGATCGGTGAAAAGAGGAGAAAACTCTCGCGAGATTGGCTCGCTTTTGGCAGCAGAAAAAGCGGTGAAGCTTACAGGCGAAAAAGGCAGAGGCTAATGAGCGGGAGGCATATATCCTGAATTCCTGATTGCTCCCCGTTTCGGAGGAATCGTTTCTTTTCCTCTACTTTTCGGTGTCGCTGATTTGATGGGGTCAGCAACCACAAGCAAGAGCGTGAAGAGGAAAAAAGGCTATACACCGTACGATGTGCTCCATATGGTCTACTAGAAAAGTGATAGCAAAAATCGTACGCGAATGAGCTGCCTCGAGGGAGACCATCTCTCGCGATCCAAGATTAGACCATGTGCAAAGTATCAGTACACGGAATTCAGTCATTGACCAAGTTTTCTGAACTAAAACCTGACAAGTTGCTGATGCCAGCTGCTGGCTCCTGCATGATACGTGCGGAGATTTACACTAAAGCATACAGCCATCCATAGATTGGTAAGTTCGGACACATTCTTTGATCATTTGAGGAAAATAACAAAAATTCCAGGAAAGAATCGTCTGTGGCCCTTAGCACAGGGTAGATCTTGCCCAATACAAAAATGAGCACATGCCCTGGCAGCTGGAATGTTTCTCCCAGCCTAGAGCAAATGCCTCCAGAGAAGAATATTCCCCTACTCTCCAACAATACTTAACATCCAGGACTATACAAATACAAGTACACAGTCAACTACTCGGCAATCACCTAGTAACTAGTAAGGTTGCTATAAGAAAGGAACCTCATTGACCTGTCAATTTGTCATATCTCAAGGCAACCAGAATAACGCTTGAAAAAAAAAAGGCAACCAAGGAGCGCAATTTTCTTCGTAAGGCGGAAAGTTCGGCGAAAGTTCGGCCAGATTAGTTCCGCCGGAGCCTGGGCCTTCGATGACCGCCATAAGACTCGGGTGCAATTCACACAGACAACATAGAGCAACAGTTTTTACTTTTTAGGCAGTGCGTGCCACGATGGCATATGCAGGAAGAACAAGGTAACAATTGCTCACAGCTACGGTGCCTTGAAGTGTTGAAAAAGTGGACAATTTTTTAAATCCAGATTTGATTATGAGGTAAATATCACAAATAACTAGAGATGTATAAAACGATACTAACAGCAGGCAACTCATTGTACTTCTACACATACTCAACAAAAAAATTACAGTAGGAAAAACTGGTCGAACGAACAGAAAACTGGTCATACGACAAATAGAGTGGTTTTACGACTAACTTACAGTTGGGTTCGATGATGATCAGGAAGTAGCGCAGACTCAAGCGGCGGATCGTAGATGATGCAACAGAGAGAGCGGTCCGCAGAATCTTATTGCCGAAACCTTATTGCCGTCCCGTGCAGGAAAATTCTGCGATAATGGTTCGGAGATATCCGCTCGCCTTCCTTCCCGGTGCACACCAAGGAGAAGGGACGACTTGATTCGACAGCTCAATTCCTCAGCACAGTTGATCAGAGAGGAAGAAAAAAATGGAATGAGTCGATTATCATGTTTGGACGTTTCCAGATCTTATTTATAGTCGAGACAATTACTCTCTAGTAACTGTCATAATAAACCACTGGTAACCTCTAATTCAAAGAAAATTAATGGTCATTAAGCAGTGTTTATTGATTTTGATTGTACCATAGTCTAAAGCTTCGACCACTGGTCTACAGCTTCGACTACTGTATTACGACCACACTGGTCTAAGGATCCGACCAGATGATTCCAACCATATTGGTCTATGCCTTTGACCACGATGGTCTATGGTTTCGACCAGATTATTTCGACCGTACTAGTCCAGGCCTTCGACCACTGGGTATTGACCACACTGGTCTTATGGTTTCGACCACTCAGTTTCGAAGACTTCTGGTCTAAGAAATTGTATGCTTTGGAATTTTAGGAATGAATGGGCATTTACACATATGTGCCCAATTTCAACAATTCCCTACCAATTTCAAAGCAAGCATCAAAAAGGAATGATAAAGATTATTGTACTGAAGAGTTGTTAATATATCAGTCTTTCAGTGTCAGTCACGTACAGGTTGAACTTGCACCTAGAATAACAAGATTCATCTTCTCACAACCGATGAGTAGACTATGCCGTGAATTCACAGTCTTTCGTGATTAGATTTCACTTGAAATCTCAACTGATACTAGACTGTCAAAGAACCAAACCTAACCGGAGTTTTAATTTAGTCATGCTCCCTTATCTGCTCATGAGCTTTCTAGAGAATGCCCCTATTCTCGTGAACTACGACCTCAGTTAAGCTTAAGTAGGTGTATTCATTCTAGGTATCCTGTAGGCTAATACATTTTTTTTTCTCATTGGACATTAGAATACATTAAGGCTTTAAGCCATCCTCTTCCATACAGTTAAAAGTACTTTGTCTATTAGGACACGGGTACATATTTTATTAAAATGTACTATCTTGTTCAAACATCAACTTGTTTTTCCTATTGCCTAAGTCACGGGATCACCGATCAAAAATATATGGGTTACTGTTGAGTTGTAACTCCAATGGGCATTGTTCTCATGTCCATAGACGCAACGGAAATCGTCTTCTATGCTAGCCCCTTTGTGAAAGGGTCTACCAGATTTTTCTCGGTGCGAATATAATTCACAATAATCACTTCGGAGTTTCTCAGTTTTCTGACAGATTTAAGCCTACGCTTCACATGTCTGGAGGACTTCATGTTATCCTTAGTACTTGTAACCTTAATCAACACTGTTTGATTATCACAATACATTAGGATTGCCGGTATTGGTTTCTCAACCAGTGGTAAGTCCAACAGAAGCTCTCTAAGCCATTCAACCTCAACAATAGCAGTGTCTAGTGCTACAAGTTCTGCTTTGATGGTTGACCTCATCAATATGGTCTGTTTACATGACCTTCATGAACTGCAGCACCTGCAAGAGTAAATGCATATCCACTTGTAGTTTTGATCTCATCTGCATCAGAGATCCAATTTGAATCACTATATCTTTTTAATACAGATGGATACCCAGTATAGTGAATTCCATATGAGGTTGTGCCTCTCAAGTAGCGCAACACTCTCTCAAGTGCCTCCCAGTGATCATCTCCTAGGTTCGAAGTAAACCGACTTAATTTGCTCATAGCAAATGATATGTCTGGTCTTGTCGCACCAGATAGATACATAAGGGACCCAATAATTTGTGAATATCTCAATTGATCTTTTCCTGACCCCTTATTCTTTCGAAGCTTAACACTAGCATCATAAGGACTTGGGGAAATCTTGCAGTTATCAAAACCTAACCGGCTCAAGATTTTCTCAGCATAATGGGATTGGTTCAAAGTGATCACATCCTCATTTTTATCAATTTGATATTCAGAATAATATATGCCTCTCCTAGGTCTTTCATATCAAAGCATCTAAGAAAGATTTGACCTCGTCAATAACAATAGTGTTTGTCCCAAATATAAGTATGTCATCGACGTACCAACACAAAATCACTCCTTGGACCCCCACCATAACAATAATACACACATTTATTTGCCTCATTCACAGAAAAACCAGCAAAACTTAAAGTTTTATCAAACTTCTCGTGCCATTGTTTAGGTGCTTGTTTTAGGCCTTACAAGGATTTGATTAATTTGCATACCTTATTTTTATGTCCAAAAATCACAAAACCATCTGGTTGCTCCATATAGATATCTTCCTCTAACTCTCTATTTAGGAAAGTTGTCTTCACATCCATTTGATGAATGTGTAGACTATGGGAAGAAGCTAATGCAATAAGCACACGAATGGTGGTCAATCTAGCAACATGATAGTAAGTATCAAAATAATCATCACCTTCTTTCTGGGTATAACCCTTGGCCACAAGTCTTGCCTTGTACTTATCAATAGTACCGTCAGGCCTCATTATCTTTTTAAAGATCCACTTGCATCCAACAGGTTTACACCCGATAGGACGTTCAATGATGTCCTAAGTCTCGTTAGCCATGATGGAATCTATCTCTCTATGGACTGTCTCTTTCCAATACTCAGCATCAGGTAATGCATAAGCTTCTGAAAGAGTGTTTGGCACATTATCCATGAGATATACAATAAAGTATTCGCCAAAGATTTTCTCAACCCTTTGTCGCTTGCTCCTGCAAGGATCCTCTTTGACTAAATTGTTATACTTTGCTCCTGCAAGTATAACACTCATTGGTTCAGAGATGGTGGTAGGTTCAAAATTACTATTATTCATAGTTTGATTATCCTCAGTTCGAGAAGTACTGCCTGCAGTTCTCATAGGATAAATATCCTAAAAAAATAAAGCATCTCTCAACTACATTATTGTGTTAACAATAATCTCGAGAGTTTCTGATTTTACTACTAAAAATCTATAGGTCGTGCTGTTATGAGCATATCCCTGCAAGACACAATCGAATGTTTTAGATCTAAGCTTTCTCTTTTTTTGCAATGGTATATTGACTTTTGCCCAACACCCCAAGATCGCAGAAAATTAACATTGAGTCCCCCCCCTTCCATCCCTCATACGGAGTAATCTAACACCTTTTAGTGATTACTCTGTTTAAAATGAAAGTTGCTGTCAATATAGCTTCCCCCACCACATCTTAGGCATACCGGCACTCTCCAACATGGCATTCACCAAATTTTTTAGTGTCCGATTTTTCCTCTCAGCCACCCCGTTTGATTTGAGGTGAGTATGTTGGTGTAACTTCATGGACTATTCTATGTTTAGCACATAATTGAGAGAATTCATGAGAGATATACTCTCCTCCACGATCTAGCCTTAGTCTTTTAATTTTATTTTCTAGTTGGTTCTCAACCTCAGCCTTATAAATTTTAAAGTAATTTAAAGCTTCATCGTTTGTTTTCAGTAGATACACATAACAATATCGTGATGCATCATCAATTAGAGTTAGAAAATATCTTTTGTCTCATTTGGTCAACAATCCATTCATCTCACGCAAGTCAGAATGGACTAGACCTAAAGGTGTCAAGTTCTTTTCCTCTTGTAACCCCTTAAAGGGTTTTCGATGTTGTTTTGCTTGTACACAAGTTTGGCACTTTGATCTTCTGATAATTTCATATTTTGGAATTAAATCTAATTTGGACATTCGAGCAATATTATCAAAACCAATATGACAAAAACGAGAATACCATATATTGGCTTCATATTTATTCAAATCAGTTGCAACATTCAGATTATAACAATACTCTGAAGTACTTAGGCGGAACAAGCATCCGCTCTCATAGCCTTTACTCTATGACATTTGCATTGATCTTATTGTTTTGACTGGAAGTGCTTTGTGTGTCTTTTGTTCTTGCCTTTTTTCCACATCAAGGGCAGCAATGAGATCCTCAATAGATATCTATTCCCTCTTGTGCTTTAAGCCAGTGGCAAAATCCCGCCATGAAGTAGGAAGTTTGGCAACAATGCCCGCAGCCACAAACTTAGGAGGCAAGACACAACCCAGATGTGCAATCTCTCCGACCAGTAACTGTAGCTCATGAGCCTGTGCAACTATCGACTTAGCATCATCCATAATGTAGTCGAAGAATTACTCGCACATATAGAGCCACCGACCAACTTCAGCTTCGGCATATTTGTGCTCGAGTGCATCCCACAACTCTGTGGCGGACTTGATGTCCATGTACACATCATAGAATTGGTCGGCTAGTATAATCAGTATGCATCCAAGGGTTGTGTTGTTATCTGTGTCAAACCGCATGGTCTGTTCACTCGTAATTGGATACTACGTATGGATCACCCACCACAACCCCAAAGACATGAGCTAAAACTTGGCCCTTGTCTATTGTCTACGAAAGTTTTGACCAGAAAACCTCTCAGGTTTCATAGCATCAGAGGCACCAGCCATTGTTGAATCACAAAAAGGTCCACAATAAGGTTTTTGGATTGTTGAAAAAGTGGACAACTTTTTAAATTTATATTTGATTATGAGGCAAAGATCACAAATAACTAGAGATGCATAAAACAATACTAACAGCATGCAACTCATTGCACTTCTACACATACTCAACAAAAAGATTACAGCAGGAAAAACTGGTCGAACGAACAGAAAACTGGTCATACGATAAATAGAGTGGTCTTACAACCAACTTACAGTTGGGTTCGATGATGATCAGGAAGCAGCACAGACTTGAAGCAGTGGTCTTACGACCAACTTACAGTTAGGTTCGATGATGATTAGGAAGCAGCGCAGACTCGAAGCAGTGGTCGAAGCAGTGCAGATTATAGATGATGCAGCGCAGAGAGCGGTCGCAGATACGCTGCCTAGAAACCTTATTGCTGCCCCGTACAGGAAAACTCTACGACAATGGTTCGGAGATGTCCGCTCACCCTCCTTCCCGGTGCACGCCGAGGAGAAGGGGCGCCTTGATTCGACAGCTCAATTCCTCAGCACAGTTGATCAGAGAGGAAGATGGAAGATGAAATGAATCGATTCTTATGTTTGGACGTTTCCATATCTTATTTATAGTCGAGACAATTACTCTCTAGTAACTATCATAATAAATCACTGGTAACCGCTAATTCAAAGCCAATTAATGGTCATTAAGCAGTGTTTATTGATCTTGATTGTACCATAGTCTACCACACTGATCTAAGGATCCGACCAGATGATTCCGACCATACTGGTCTATGCCTTCGATCACAAAGGTCTATGGCTTCGACCAGATTATTTCGACCATACTGGTCTAGGCCTTCGACCACACTGATCTATGGCTTCGACCATTGAGTTTCGACAACACTGGTTTTATGGTTTCGACCACTCAGTTTCGAAGACTTCTGGTCTAAGAAATTACATGCTTTGAAATTTTAGGAATGAATGGGCATTTACACATATGTGCCCAATTCCAACATGAAGTTTAACAAAAAAAAAACACATAAACCTATTAGACAGCAGCACGATCGAAGGGTTTGACCAGTCCCTAAGAGCAAACAAAATTGATCTACTCCTCTATTAATAAAGCATCCTGCACCTAGCAAATATTCAACTCTTTGGGCTCTATCTGCATCTGAACATGACTACTTTCCTCTTGATGAGTTGGGAGATAAAACAAGACTACTTTGCTTAGAAGAACATAAGTTACAACATATAGGATTTTAGTGATAATGGGTATCCCTATGAGACTAAGGGGCTGTTTGGATTGTTACCTCAAAATGCCAAACCAAATTTTGGTAATGCCTAAGTGATTTGGCCAGCATTTGGATTAGCACCAAAATATTGGCTTGCCCTGAGAAAATTTGGTAACGCCGGCTTTGCCAAGCCAAGTCCTGGGCAAAAATTTGGCGGCCAAATTGGTGACCAATGAATTGGCGTGGCAAGGTTGGATTGAGCCAGTTAGGTGTCAACCTTCGGTTGGATGGGAGGGTAACAATAAATGCATGGTTAGTTTAATTAATCAGTTTCAAATGATTATATTTTCTAAACCGAATATCCAATTTGCGATCCGATTGAACCGTTGTGTTCCTTGTCATTTAATCAACAAAACAAGACCACTGTTGGCATATTTTGGTGCAAAAAATCATACAGCCCCACATGTCATACTCACTTTTTTGGCAAGTTTTGGCATGGCTGCAATCCAAATGCATCAATTTTGGCATTGCCCGTGAATTGGCATGGCTGCAATTCAAATAACTTTTTTTTTTGCCCTGGTTTTGGCACTACCCTAGTTTTAGCATTACAAAAATTTTGGTTTGGCACGTTAGGGCCACAAACCAAACAGGCCCTGAGTACAAAGTAAATCCACGCTATTTGTTCTTCTCCAGATTCTAACCAAATAGCATGCAGCTTCCTCACAATCTTGTGTTGATATGCTTTTTTGCTCTTCAAAATTGGCATCAGCCTACTCATTGTCGCTGACGTTTCAACTGGATGTGGAATTGACCGCCCATATTCAATCCATCTCTGGTACTCCTGGATAACAGACATTTAAAAATTAGTATCCTTCATGAAACAATGTCAAGTTGTCTATAGGGGAAATTAGCGGGCATGCCACGCCAACTTTGCATGCTCACAAGTTGCCACTAAAAACATTTGGTCTTAGCAAATGCCGAACTGTAAGTTATTTCATTTAGTTTTATTTTTTCACTGGCTACTCGACTATCATGACATTCTGGTAGATTCCTTTCTTGTTCGAATTCTTCAGCTACGATACCCCAATACTCCACTAAACTGTTGTTCCCGTACATGATACGGCACCGATACGGCGATACAGCGCGATACGGTATCACGGAGTATCGGTGGAATTTAGCTTCAAAAATAATTACAAAAAACTCCTAATACGTTGTCGATACACCGCGATACGTTTCCAATAGACCGATACATGAAGCCCAACACCATTCATTTAAAAGCCTAAGAACAGTCCAAAAAGGCCCAACCCAGCATCACAACTCATCTCATCTAACCCTAGCCCCTCCTGGCCTCCTTCTCCAGTCGCGTTGCGCTCCTCCTGCAAGCTTTGCCGCCGCCGCTCCTCCTCCCCCGGGCGGCTAGGCCTCCTTCTCCAATCACCGCCGCTGCTCTTCCTCCCTCTCTATCGTCGCTGCCGCTCCTCCTCTCTCTCTCTGGCCTCTGTCGCTGCTGCCCCTCCTCCTCCAAGCCAGCCCGCCACCCCCTCTATGCCGCCGCCGCCACTCATCCTCCCTCTCTGCCGCTACTACCCCTCCTCCTCCAAGCCATCTAGCCCGCTACCCCTCCTCCTCTCTCTCTACTGCCGCCGCTCGTCCTCCCTCTCTACCGCCCTCTTCCCCCAAGACATCTCGCCCGACCGACGCCAGGTCTATGATTGTTGCACACTTGCATTTTCTGCTGTTGGTTATTTAGTAGTAATCAGTGGTCACTAGTCAGTACTTAGTAGATGCCTAGATGAGAATGTGATTCACTGATTTCTGAGATGATTGGGTTATCATTTTTCTTTAGGATGGCAAGTGGAAGCTCTCAAATTCTTGATGCACAAGGAAGTGATTATTGTGTAGTGATCAAGGATTCATTCACGGATTTGAGGTCAAGTCACATTTTTACATTTTGTTGGGTAAGCCATCATTTCTTTATTCAGAATTTATCATATAGCTCGCAACTGGAAATCTGCAATTTAATTATTAGTAACAATATTGTCTGCATGATTTATTTGCATGGACTCAAAACAAATTGAGGAGCTCGACCAGCCCGAAAAATAGATATTGACAAGGAATACATTGTTTTCATCAAGGTAATCTCATTATCTCAATCTCTCGTAGGCTCTATACATTTTTCTAATTTTTAAATACATATATACTCACCGTATTGACATATCCTTGTTTTTAGGAAATTATGTATCACCGTATCTATATCGCTGTACCGGCATCATGTATCAGTGCAACATAGTTCTTCAGTATACCCAGAATGCCTCTATTTGAAATGCAATACGCTGTTTCTTCCTCCCCTCCTCTTTAAAACCCAATTCTTCCTGTGAACTTTACAGCAACCTCTATATCAACCCTCCCTCAATGTTTGCCGCTCCTCCAGCGCTGATATTCATTGAACACTAACTCTAGAGTAAAGTCTCAACACCACCCGTGACATGACAAAACAACATTGTCACGCCACGTTTGTGAGAGGCGAAAAATGGAATAGCAGTGTGTCACATGTGGGTAGGGGTGAGATTTTTTTTTGTTAATTAACCCTTTTTAAATTTTATTTTAAAGTTAACCTCCGGCGAACTTTATTTCCAATTCTGACCCCTTTGTTCACGCCACCACCCGTGGCATGATAAAACAACACTGTCACGCCATGACCAGTGGTGTGATAGTGTTTTAACGGACTTATCCTACAGCGTGACAGTGTTATTTTGTCACTTCACGGGTGGTGGAGTGACCAAAGGGATCAGAATTGGAAATAAAGTTCGCCAAGGGTTAACTTTAAAATAAAATTTTAAAAAGGGTTAATTAATAAAAAAAAGTTCTAGGGGTGAAAATGGATCGAATACGAACAGATAATGGTTCTGCCATATTTTTTTCATATTTTTTTTCCTGAATCCAGATACAAATACGGATACGAATAATATCGAATACGAATACAGAGCGAATACGAATTGAAATGAATACGGTCGCAGATATTTTTTGGAATATAAAAATCCCTTAAATTGTATGCTAGAAATTAACGAAAACATATAACTAGTTTATTTGATACAAACATTCATGAATTGTTCATATTTTCAGTAACCATACATAATATTGGCACTAGCAAACTGCATTAACTAGTTCATCACAAACATAACATTTAGTTTACCATATTTAGCTCACAAATCATAACTCATAAAGTTACAAGTCATCACACATTCACACTTAGTTCATCACATACATAAAACTTAGTTTACACTAACATTGATCAGGCTGGATGGTTAATCTATCAGAAAATAGTGTAACATCCCAAAGTATGTTACCAAAAATGAAATTAATAAAGTTATTGTTTTTTGGATTTTTCGATATTTAAAAGAGTTTTCTTGGCTAAAAAGAAAAAAATAAAATAAAGTCAATTATTTAATTTCCTAGCTTTTCATGTCAAAAATAAAATTTATTAAGTTTTCTGAGATTTTATTGGATTTAAAGTGAAAAAGGATATTTTAATTAATTTCTTGAATTTTCGAATTTTAAAAGGTTTTCCCTATTTTTCAGAAACTAAAAATAATTTATGTGCAAAAATAAAAACCAATTTTAAGTTGGAATTAATTTTATTAAGTTCAAACTAATTCAAGGGATTTCTATGATTTTTTCTAGAATTTTTTAACTCTATTTGCTATTTTCTAAAAGGCTATTTGATTTGTTGTATTTTATGAAATTCGGAAATAAATTAAAATATCATTTTCTCTTTTGGGCCGAAATCCGGATATCCAGACTTCGTCTTATTCGGATAATCCGTATCCACCGGATAGTATGTATACTGTATTCGTTTCCGTTTTCGACAAAAAAAATCCTAATTCGTTTCCGATCCGAAAATTATCCGAGAAAAATAATCCAAATATGTTTCCGTCCGGATCAGTCAAAAACTATCCGATCCGTTTTCACCCCTATGTGTGGGGTGTGGTACATCTTAGAAGTCCCACACCGCATATATTTGGTCGAGATTTTTTTCGCGGTTTTTGGTCTCTTACCGGTAGGAGTGCAAAAATGCGTTTAGTAGGGTAGTGAGGTCGTTGGCTCGATTTAAAATTGTTCTAATTATACTTATTAATCTGTTAAACTTTGAAATGTGTTAATTTCTAATGAAATTGGATTTCGCGCTAGTTTGGCTCAACTCAACTCGCTAGTTCGATTTTTTAAATAATTACAAACTATAAATAAAATTATATTAAATCAAACTATATTAATTTTGGACAAAACTGGATAAGACGAGAAATTGGATGGATATCTACCACTGCTCACCGGGTGCTGCTGGTGGTGGCAGCGTTGTTTGCTACGCGCACTGCGTCTTTTGCGTGAACGTGGATAAAAAGGAAGGGGATCAACATGGAAAGAATGCATGCTAACAAAACTTGTCACAGTAAAATCGCGCGTTGGCACGATTGAGTGTCACAAATTGGATGAGGGAGGTCATTTTATGTTCCTTCCTCCACCGCTAATAAAAGGTCTTTCGATCCAAATAATGCCTATGGCAAAAGTTTACTACGGACGAGCCGTGGCAATTGATCCAGAACATACCCATGGTTAGCTTCTGCTAGAGTTTGTGGGTATTATAAGTTAATTAACCTTGCATCTAGTCCCAAAAAAGAAACTTTTCTTGCCCCGAAACAAGGGCAGAGCCAGCGGCCCTCCAGGCCAGATACTTACCTGGACTTTGCTTCGCGTGAAGCGGCTTGCGGTAGTTACGAAGCTGGAGCAGGTGTCGAGCCAAAAAGCGCTGGTGTACTGCGGTCATAGCCGTGAGCTGTTCGGGCTTTGGAGGGCCGCTGCCCCGAAATATGTGTGCTCCAGGTCAATCATCCAGTGGAGCAACGGGTATACGCACATGCATGTGTGTATGTTACGTCTACCTTCTAATCTGAAAATAACACTGAGTAGAGCAAGAAACTAGAGCGTATAAATGTAGACTGCGATTAGATGACGATTCTTGCGTTAGTTTGCTCATTAAGGCCCGGCCCATCCAACTATCAAAAGCATAGATGTCCAAAGTTTAGAGAGACGGTCTAGACAACCCATGCAAAGTCTAGACAACACGGCCTGGCCGCCTGATCCCGACCCAACTGTTAGAATGCTCGTCCCAGCTTGTACCGGGCCTGCCTGGAGGCTACCTGATGATGAAATCACAGTTCTGCGATACCTTTTGTTTTCTTGGACTAATCTCAAATCGGAAATTATCCGGTCTGGTCTACTAGTAGTTGATCATTTCAAGGGCTAGTTTAAAAAAATAAAAGGTCATCATACCCGCTGCTAATTCGAAACATTATCAAGTGAGTTGTTGTTAATATATTGATCCAGCAAATCGTTCTCCCTGGCCCTCGATGTTGCCGCGGCATGTAGACTCATCTGACCATGCTCATGAGTTCGTTCCTTGAGAAGGCGTAATTGATTAACATAATTATCTTGAAGGTTCAGCAACCAAGGGGCCACGGGGATTCTCGAGGGCATCTCCACTAGTCACACGTCAACAGTTAATAAGAGCATCTACAATAGTTTATTTCTTAACTTGTTACTAAGAGGAGAGAGAGTACTCAATCTAATAAAAAGAAACAAATCTTCCAATATATTGTTTTCTGAGCTTGTATCTAAGACTTTAATTGTTACAAGTGTGCATGATTCTTGATGATCAATAATGAAGTACAACTTTGTGGCCCATATATTTTAGCTTATTTATCATATCAATAATGAAGTCGGATTGCACAAATGATCTGATGTATATTTTGCTTTAAGACAGTGGGACCCACAAAACGCGTTTTTAGGTAACAAGTAAGTCTCCAACAGAGTATTTAGTTGTTTCTTGTGTCTTGGTATTAACAATTTACTAGTTTCTTCATCTAGAAACAACCTCACCTTCTCTCCTCCACATCACTTAAATGCTGATGTGGCAACCCCTTAGTAACAGCTGATGTAGACTATTGTAAATGCTCTAAGCTCACCACATCACTCCTGTATGAGTCGAAAGAGAGGAGGAGAGAGGAGAGAAGCTGTCGCTTCCTCACGTGACGACCGTGGCACGAAAACCAACACACAAAGGGACGACCGCACACTTTGTTGCAGAGGAGCCGTCCGTCGCCCATGCGGTTTGTGGGGGCCACGCGGTGGCGCGACGAGTGCGTGGTGGATACGATGATAGCCACACGGCGGATCCTACGGCAACCGGCTCGACGACAGCAACTGGAGAAGGTCGCGGCGGCCACGACGGGAGGATGAAGCTGGATCCAGGACGTCGACTGGCCAAATATGGCCGGATCGATGACAACGAGCTTAGAGGAGGTCGCGGCGGTGATGGAGGGGGATGTAGACAGCGGTAGGTGTGGGGAAAGTGGTGAGGAGGGAGAGAGAGGGCCATGTGGAGAGATAGAGACGAGGAGAGAGGGAGAGAGCCGGCGACGAACAGTGCGACAAGGTAGGGCCTAGGCGGCAGCCAACGGCCGATGCAACGGGAAGGGAGAGAGATGGCATTAGGAAAGGGAGGCGGATTTGTGGCACTTAATAAAAAAAATGACATGTAGGTCTCACTGTAAATAAAAAATATAGAAAAAAGATGTTGTGGGTATGTTAGAGACACTGTATTGAAGAGGTTGAAGATGTTGTATTGAAGATGATGTCTCTAAAGATGATATGACACTAGTTACACACAAACTTGTCTCTAATCTTTTGTATATGCCGAGAGAAAATTGATCATGCTCGACTTTTTCGTAGCAGAATATTAGAAAGTTTGGCTCGCAATCATAACCTCGGTTTCTAAGCCTTCCCTGTTCCAATTCGTTCGGCAATGCATTCCAGTACTACCAGCAGTACACATCAATTAGTTAGTATTCCTCATTCATCTGGCTAATTTTTTTATATTTAAGGGCCAATTTGCGGCACTGCAGCAGCAGCTTCTACTATAACTAATCTGCATCGAGCCGCCTAGTCTCCATGTCTTCTTACCAAGTCCCTGCTTACCGTTGAGAGTACCATCCTCTTCGGCACTACGGAAATATGCCGCTCGATAACACACTGTCAACTCGAATCGACTGTGAAAGTGGTGGTTTTCTAGTTTATTTTGGGTGTGATCCTGACGTCTATTTTAACCGGCAACACGTACACAAACACAAGTAGCGCTTCCGAACTTACATAGTAGCTTCCATGGATTAGGATGCCTCGCAGTGGAGAAGCCGCTTCACGGGGGTGGGCAAGGAGCTGGCTCGGCTCGGCTCGGTTCGGTTAAGCTCGTTAAGAAAATAAGCTTGGCTCGGCTCGTTAAGCTAACGAGCAAAATACTAGACTCAGTTCGGCTTGTTAAAAAGCTCGAACTTGGCTCGTTATCAATAGACATCCATGCAGTCCATATCAAGTTCACAATCATCAATAAACATCTATAGCATTGCAGATCCATACAGACATGCAGTCCATATCAATAAACATCCATAGCATTCCAGTCTTCCAGATCCATACATGCAGATCCATGCAGTCTAGACTCCAGATCAATAAACATCCATATCAAGCAATAAACATGCATGCAGATCCATGAACATAAAACATCCGTGCAAAGCATTCCAGATCCATCAACCATGCAGACATGCAGTCGAGATCCTTGAATGCAAAGCTAATCCATAGCATTCTAGATACATGCAATCCACTTCAGATCAATAAACATGCATGCAAAGCAATAAACATCCATGCAGATAATTAAACATCCATGCAGTCCATATCAATAAAGATCCATGTAGATGACTAGTTCACAATCATCAAGAAAAAGTACATAATATCACTTAAGGTCTTGAGCATTCTTGATTATTGAATGAACTTGGCCACTAAACAAAAGGTCTTGTCAACTTGTAATCTTGGTCCAAGATACTCATGAAGATTGTATGCCTTTCATAGAGCAAGCATGCGATCTTGGTCCAAGATACTCATGCTATAAAACATCCCAAGGAATTAAACTCACAGCAAGCCAAAATAATATTGCAAATATGAAGGTTGTATGGAAAACAACTTACTATTTAACTAGTGCTTTCATTTATGATTCATATTAGAACTATAGCTTATCTTATAGATTCATATTGTGTCCATTGATGCTAACATATCTATAACATGACATTTCAAGAAGCCCGGAGCCGAGGCGGGAGGTGGGCAAAGTGGAGGCCTGGGGGTGGACTGGACACAGAGGCCGAGCGCGAGGAGGGAGCGGGTGGCAGCAGGCAGGAGGTGGGTGAAGTGGAGGCGGAGCGAGTGGCAGCGAGCAGGAGGTGGCGGAATCGGGATCGGGAGGCCGGGACCGAGCAGACTGGAGCCAACAGGCGTCTTGAAAGTGCCGCGATCGTCTGGTGCCACTAGGGTCTTGGGGTGGGAGGTGGGCCGGACCAGGAGTTGGAGGAAGCGGGATGTCAGGACCAGAGCAAGAGGTGGCGGAAGCGGGATGCCAGGCCAGGACCAGAGCAGGGCTAGGAGCCAACGGGGGCGGGCGACCGACCATGCGGCGACCGCTAGGGGTACTGGGGTGGGTGGCTGGGGCCAAACTAGGAGGTGGAGGAAGCAGGAGGCTAGGACCAGAGCAAGAGGTGGCAGAAGTGGGAGGCTGGGACCGGAGCAGGGCCAGGAGCCAACGGGGGTGAGCGGCCGGTCGTGCGGCGGTTGAGTAGGGTATTGGGGTAGTGGGGTGCGGGACTGCAGGGCGGGGACGGGAATGGGGTGAATCTGGTAAGGACTAAGGAAGGGAGTTAGGGTTGTGCTTGCTACTGGGCTGGGCCTGGCTGGAGTCTAGACCGACACTTGCTACTGGGTTGGGTCAATGACGCCTAGTGAATTGGTGATCGGTGAAATGTAAGCGAGCTAAACGAGTTAACCGGGTAACTCGCGAGCCAGCTCGACTCGGCTCGTTAAGAAAACGAGCTAATTTGCCGATCCGGCTCGGCTCGTTAAGGGACCAAGTTCGAGCCGAGCTGGCTCGCGATTTTCGAGCTTTTTCCACCCTTATTCGTGGCTACAAGTCAGGAGCTAGCAAGTAAAAATTCTACTGGAAAATGCAGAGGGTTATGTTTTGTTTCCAATGGGCACCCCCCACCACACACACACACACACACACACACACACAAACACTACATACAGAGCTACTACGTGCACATGCAGTGGTGATAATTACAAACAAAAACATCTAGTACTACAATTTTCTAGAAGTTTACAAATCCTGGTCCACGCCAGGAAGTTTGTAACTACTGGTGGTCAGATAGGTCCGACCGGGCCGAGGCACGACACTGTTGGCCTAGTCCAGGCATAATACTATTGAAGAATCTAGTCATGTCATTATGAGTTAATAGAGTATTTTGGTAATTAATGATAATCGTCATATGGACTAATATTTTCCATGAGTTGTTGAAACATTTAAGTTCCATGATGATGAAGACTTTCGGTGGTATCGTGAGTTGATTATCATCAAGTGAAAAGTTGGGATAAAGGATGCCATCATGTGTTGATGATATTCAAGACAAGATCCCGAAATGAAGAAGGTCATCATGTGTTGATGATATTCAAGTCAGGAACTTGGAGTACAGGAAATCATCATGTGTTGGTGATTATCAAGTCAAGAACATGAACTTGGAGTGGAAATGTTCGTCATCAAGTGATCACTCCAAGATGGATGCTCAAGGTAAAGGTATGACTAGCATAGGCTAAGGATGTGTTCCTAGTTTTTTACCGGTCTCCGTGTTTGGTTGGAAGACCGGATTGCTAGTATAGGTTGCCATACTATTAAGATGGGTCTTGTCTAGTATCTTGAATCTCATCATGTATTGATAGCTCAATCACACATGCTCTAGCTCTTCTAGGCATGATGCTATTGTTTACAAATGTGTTTTGCAAATAGTTGAAGCTCATGCATTAACTTTTTATAGCATGAGACTGTAATTTGCAAATATGTTTTGCAAATGATTGAGGTCCATGCACCTACTCCTTTTGGCATGATTCTAAAGTTTGCAAATATGTTTTGCAAATTACTGAAGTTCATGCATCATTCCTTGGCAGGGTATAAGATTGCTTGTTGCTCTTTTCTTGGATTTAGGCCATGTGTTGGCTCTTTGGAGTTGTGCTTCTTGATTTTAATAAATGTGTTTGAGATCAATCAAACAGATGAGTTGTGTAGCCCTTTGAATAAGCTTTTCATAAAGCCCAAAATCACTTAATTCCGACATCAGGGTCAAAAGTTATGACCGCTTTTTCGAGTGTCGCCTGTGTTGAAATTCAGGCCCAGAATGACCAAAAGTCTGGTCTAACCTTTTTTATAAGGCTGGTCAACCTTTTCCAGATGGCATTTTTTTTCTTCCTCCCGGAAGTTCGGTCTGATCGGTTCGTACTGACTACGGGCTCGGTCAAACCGGACCTTGTGAGGGAGGTCTGATCGGGAATTATCTGTAACAGCTAGTTTTATAGCCATTGCATTGTAGCCCGGTCTGACTGGCCGTTGGTTGGCGGCCAGACCGTGTTTCGCTGTTTTTCAGTCCTTTTAGCCTCCAACGGCTAGCTTTTGGTGTGTGGGCTATAAATACCCACTATGGCCAGTTAGGAGGCAACTCTTGGCATCATATTTCATTCTCTTGAGCTAGTATGAGCTTCTCCACTCAATTGTGTATGTGTTGGACCATGTGAGCAAAGTGAGGGGTTCGAGTTGCATGTGTTGTGACTAGAATTGGATTGAGCATCCAATTGTGTATGTGTTGCACTTGGTGAGGGTCAAGCAAGAGGCTTGGCTTATTACTCTTGGTGTTTGCCGATACCTAGACGGCGTGGTGGCGTCGTGGTCCGGTGATATTCTTAACAAGCTTGTGAGAAGGCTTGGCGTGTTGTGAGTGACTTGCTGCTCGTCATCTCCGGCGTGGAGGAAGAGCAACCGCTAGTGATCGAGGTGTTGGCTTAATTCGTAGAGCCGGTCCAATTCGTTTGGGCTTACCTCAACGCAGATTAGAGGGGACCGACAAGTCTCCGAACACCACGGTAAAACATCCTTGTGCTATTATGGTTTGCTCTCTTATGATTTACTTTGTGCAATTTACATTTCTATAATTAAATTGATTGCATGTCAAACTAGAATCGCAAACTTTGACTTAGACTTAGGGTGTTAGTGAACTTAAGGGAAATTAGAATCTTTAAGTTTTAATTGTGCAAAACCGAACTGATTTTCGCGTCCGCATTAGAAATCGGTTTTAGCCTTAGAGATTTTTAGAAAAAAAACTATTCACCCCCTCTAGTCGGCCTCCTCGACCTTACAGCCGGGACGGGCCCAGGCACGACACTGTTGGCCTTGCCCAGACACAACACGGCCTACACTGTTCACGGGTCGGGCCAGCACGACACGATAACCTGGGTCGTACTTAGGCTGCCCCCCGGCACGGCATGAGCCTAGCATGGCCCATGTGGCTCGAGGAGAGGAGAGGGGGAGGGAAGGCAGAGGGCGTCGGCGGTGCACCGAGGAGGAGGAGAGGAGGAGGTCTTGGTGTAGGCGCAGGTGGCCGACTTGAGGCGGTGAGAGGCGCGGAAGCAGGAGGAGAAGAGAAGAGGGAGGAGCCACCAGGGAGGGAGAAGAGGGAGGGTAGGGGAGGCGGCGGTCGGCACTGAGGGAGAAGAGGGAGGAGCCACGACGGAAGGTGGCATCGACGTGGGGTGGCAGCACTACGGCATGCGACAAGGGTAGACCTGTTCACGGGCGGCTCGGCCCGAGCCCGACCATGTCCGGGCCGAGCTTGGGACTGCAAGTCCAGCCCGAATGAAGCCCAGCCCGACCCGAAATCTAAAAAAACAATTAAAATAATAGAATTATATTATTTTAATCCTGAAAATGAATTAAATAATGTTTTTTTATTCCGAAAAAGATTGAAATAACACATTTTAATAGGAAAATCAACTTTTAGGCCAGTGGGCTCGGGCACATAAATTTAGACCCAGGGCTTTTCAATCTCGCCCAAAGTCCAGACCAGCCTAGCATTTGAACAGCTCTAGACAAGGCGTGTGCGTGAGCCAGTCAGAGCAAAAGGGGTGGCACGCCTTGAGGTGCACGGGCTGAGGAGAGAAAAGGGGAAGAAGAAAAGGAGGAGGCTCACAATATTTAGGC
Source organism: Phyllostachys edulis (assembly GCA_036346405.1). Taxonomy (NCBI): domain Eukaryota; kingdom Viridiplantae; phylum Streptophyta; class Magnoliopsida; order Poales; family Poaceae; genus Phyllostachys; species Phyllostachys edulis. Next base: position 87,537,766 of record CM070550.1, read on the forward strand.
ATGGTGAGCCATGCCTAGAACAGCACGACGCAGGCGAAATTTGCCTGTTAGGGCCATTTTAGGCACAGTGGGCTGTGCCCGGCACGGCCATGACCTTTGGCCCGTTTTGTCCATAACGTTCGGATTTTCAAAAAATTCACCCATTCAAGGCTTTAAAAATAGCAAAAAAAAATCCCAAGATTTTTTTCTATAAATAGCCACCACACCCCCCTCATTCAGCACCCATCCATTCCTCAATCTATCTTTCCAATTCTGTTGTGCAAATTTAAATTCCTTGTGAGATCATTTGGTGAAATTTAAAAAATTTGTGCCAAATTTTAGAAAATTCAAATTCCGACGGCAAGTTAGCAATAGAGGTCTGTTTTTTCATATTTTTATTGTTATTATCTGTTATGCTAAGCTGAAAATAATAATAGTGTTAGTTTCGATTTTGTAGTTTTCGTTATGGAAAATTACTATAGCTTTGCTATTGGTGATTACAGACTTTCATCGGAGGAAATTGCATTCGTGGAGGTTCGCATAAGGAAATCAGGTACCATATGTTATTTACAAAATTTGTCGTCACGAATTGTCTGCAAAGTCTTCAGGTGGAACAGGGCACTTGCTTAGACATGCTACAAGATGTAAGGCCAAGTAAGGATTGGTGATGAGATAGGCGCAACTACTGTACAACCTTGATGGTACAGTACGTAGTTGGGACTACGATCCTAAGGTAGCATGTCAATCTCTTTGTCATTTAATTGCTTCTGAGGATTTACCGTTAGGCTTTGGGGAGTCTACTGCTTTCCAAACTCACACTAGGACTACTGATAATCGTAGATTTTCTACCATTTCTAAACAGATAACAACTAGGGATCTAGTGAAATACTACAATGAACGACATGATAATTTAAAGGAACTATTTAGTACATGCATATTTTTGGTGGCCCTAACCTCAGACATATGGAGTGGTCGGGCTAGGGAGAACTATCTTAGTGTAGTTGCTTGTTATGTTATTGATGACTGGGTAATGGAGAAAAGAATTATAGGTTTGTCGGTGTTTTAGGACCGAACTTATTGAAAGATTGTTTGATTCGAGGGTTCCTCTAGGCTCAAAATTACACAGAGATGGAGACACGGGGATTTTTATATAGGTTCGGGTCTTCTCTTGGCCTTCTCTTGGGAGAATAACAACCCTACTCCTGTGTGTATGTATTGAGTATGCTGGATTACAAGATAGAGACAAAGACTAGAGTATTATGCTTCTAATCATCTTCGGATCGCCCCGATTGTCCTGATGATTCTGTCTTTTATACAGTCCTCAAGGTGTACCGTTGCGCCTCCATTGTAAAGACTGCCTTAATGTCCCAGATTATTGAGCCATTACTGGAGGTTATTATGGGAGTAGTAACGTTCCCACGCTGCTAGGCAGTTATCACCATAACAAATGAGTTAAAATTGTGCCATTATTCCAGAGAATAACTGCGTAATTTACTGCTCATATCTTGAATATGGTGCGGAAGATTCCCTGATCAACTAGGCCCACATGTCTGTAAGCCCTGTCGATTAGGGACTGGTCGTAGAAGAGCTTACGACCAGGTGGTGGTTGTAGAAGATCTTATGACCATAGACTGATCATAGAAGGAATTACGACTATGGGGTAGTCGTAAGAGGACTTACGACTACTAGGTGGTCGTAGAAGAACTTACAACCTCCAGCTTCTCCCTTATGGATATTAAGGGATATACTCAAGAGTTATATAACTTTATTATTATCCATAATATGAATTATAGATATATAATATGTTGGACCAAAAAGGCGACTAGAGGGGGGGTGAATAGGAGCACTATCTATTTTTCGCTTTGATCTGATTCAAACAAGATATTGACTCCAATAGCTATGAGAACTATGAAGATCAATATATATAAGCGTAGCGGAAGACTTGTACTTAATCCCCTTCAAACCCCCAAAAGAAACGAGCAAAAACACAATAATCGGCGATGAGCAGTCTTGTGAACATTAACGGTCGAACCGGATGAGCGATGGCGGTTGTGCGCTGTCGGTCGAACCGGATGAAAAAGGCCGATCGTTCGCATGAACAATAAATCAAAGCGAATGAATAGTAAACGACTGAAAGCGAAAACAAAAATTGACGTAACTTTTGATCCGTAACTCCAAACTTCACAAAACTTGAAACACACCTTCCTGAAGATGTCAGGAACCTATTCCAAGTGACGATCGAGAAGATCCACGTCAAAGTTTTCATCTTTTTCCATTTTGCCGAAGGAGGGTCCAAAACCGAGCAAAAACGTAAAACTTGATCCAAAACTTGCTCGTGGGTGGATGATGATCAAGATGACCTTAGATGGGTTCCCACATATCCCAGCAAAACAGATCAAGAAGAAAAACCAAGCAAAAACTCGCGGATCAAAGAAAAACCTCAAATCACCAAATAGAGAGAAAGAAAGCAAATGAACTCATCTTTGAGAGAACTTTCTTAGGATTGATTTGATGAGGTATTGATTTACAGCCACTCCATCAAGGAGGACAAAGACTCAATACATGAGCACGAAATCAAATCCAACTCTCTAGAACCCTAACCTCTACTAATCCTCTCCCTAAGCAAACTAGGGTTTCAAACACAATGAAAGGGTTGAGAAGTGCTGGCCAGCACCCTCTCCTTTTTATAGTGGAGGCTTAGACCTTCTAGAAGAGTAACCCTAATGGGCTCCCGTTAAGGCCTAAAACAAACGGGTCACACATGCACGCATTTTAAAGCGCCGTCTTCAATTCTCCTGACCTAATCCACTTCTTGACGCACCGTCTTGCGCCGTGGGTTGGCATTAGGTCACCAAGGCGATGTTGGTAAAATTACCAAAATACCCTTCTCGATCTTTTGCAAAGACCGAGTCCCATCTTCGTGAAGCACCTCCATGCCATGCCGTGTAGGTTGATCCAATGGCTCTCTTCATGTCGACAAGTCTCTCCCATCCGGCTCCCACCGAAACCACCATGGCACTTGCACCGACCCGCGCCGCTGATCGAACCGTCGCACCGAATCGCCTGATTCGGTCACCTTTGTCCATCTTGCGCCATGCTTGACTTCATTGACTCTCCCGGCATCCCGATCGTTTCGGACCTCGGCTCTCCAAGCTTAGTCCCGATCATCCTCGCCGTTGACCGTCATTGACCTCCAAGCTACTGCACAACAATAGACAAAGAAATCAAATCAGGAACAAGTTCTTCACAACTTAACCCACGTTAGTCAAAACATGCATCATGCAACACATATGCCATGAAACCCATGAACTTGACCTAACCCAACGACAAAACTCCAAGTTATCCAAACTTAGAACCAAAAACCGGTACAACCGCCAAGTTAACTACGGTACAATCAAGATCATGATCGTCATCATTTATATACCGCGGTCGTCATCGCCCATATACCGAGGTCGTCTGCTCCTCAAGGAAATCCAAAACTTCCCAAAACATCTTCTCTGGAAAACTACACCGCTTCTCAAACGGTTCGGCCGTGATCTTGGTACAACCGCTCTCTACACGCCGGTTCTACAAGATCATGATCGTCATCGCGACTTATCTGCCGATCGACCGATTGTCCCGACACTTTGCCGAAAATTTGTTTCGACAAACCGAGAATGACATTGCCAATTGTAACATCATCCTAAGATCTCAGGCATATCCCCATGATATCCACAATCTCCCCCTTGATGAACACATTGGCAATTTTCCACAAATGCAAATTTTGAGGTTTGAAAAGTAAAAACTCGGCGTTTTCGCTCAAATGCACAACTTAGTCCAAATGCAAAAACAAGCAGATGGAATGACCAAGTTGGCTCCAGAATAGAATCAGCAAGTGAGATACGGCAAAAGAAGGCGAGAAAGCTTCATTTTCCAGAAACGGGTCAAAATCTCACTTAAGGTCCATATGAAAGAACAATTGTTCGATATGACCTTTGATCATTGTGAGGTTCAAGAATTGCAATTCAAGTTCAGAAGTAGCAATAAAACCATAAGAATGCAAATAAGAAACTCCCCCTCACTATGATCCTCAGATTTTTAAATTTTCTCCAAGTTGCTCCTCCTTTTTCATAACTCCCCTTTTTCAAACACCTTCTCCCCTTTACACAAAGTTTTGAAATATCTTCTCCCCCTTTGACAATGGAGTCATCAAGGAATCACGCCTTCCTCTCGTCCAGAGATGACAAATGCAGAATGAGGAAAAAGCATAAGATGGAGCATGCATGAAATGCAATAGAGTGGCTTCAATTTTTTTGTATTTTTCAATTGTTGAGTACAAGAAGCTTTGGAGATTACCCAAAAGAACAAGCTAGCATTTCTAAAGTTGCACAAACAACATATCAAGCCTAACAGCGCTATCAAGATCATGATAAAACATATATAACAAAGCTAAGCAAGAAGGCTCAATATAAAGCAATGAATTTTAGCATTTTAAGCAAAGCTTCAAATCTAGCATGTTCATCAACAGGGATCCTAAAATGATACTGGCCATGTCAAAATGTCAACGTAAGATCCAAAAGCTAACAATGACCACATTAAGAGACAAAAAGGTCCTGTATTGAATCATTTTGCTCATTTTTCTCAAACGCCCATTTTTCAACAGTTTTTGAATATTGAAGTTGACTAATGGTCTAAATTAGTGACAAGATCCTGGACTAGGAGCCATCCACAAACTCATCCTAAGTTTCGACCAAAAGTTGATTAAAGGTATATCTTAGTGAAAAAGATCTTGGACTAGGAACTATCCACAAACTCTTCCTAAGCTTCTACTAGGACGACAAATCTTGAGGTTCATGTCAGTTGTGAAAAGCAGTCCCCATGAGATCGTCTGGATCATCAAACTATCTCCAAGTTCATGTCTTTGACATGCAGTCTCGTAAGAGTAGTTTGGCACAAATTAAGCATAAGACAATCTTGAATATTGATTTTTCATTTTTCACAAGAGCAGTTTTAGATTCTCAAGAACACAAGAAGTTCAAGTAAAGATCAAAGCTAGATTCAAGAGCTAACAAAGCAATTTTGACAGGGCCAATGTCACAAAAGGAGCACTAATTAGCATGGCTGGCTAAACAATTCACAAATTGCTAATTTCTTAATTCAAGTTGTTTTTCAAGTTCTAGCTCATACAAAGAAAGACTTAGCTACACATGTGAAAGCATGATAATTCTAGCAAGTCAAAGAACTAGACATGGCATTGAGCAAGAATTTGAAACACTAAAGCTCCAAAGGGTAATAAGCAAAGCTTCATCAATTTTAAAAGATAAGCAGACAAGCTTATATTACAATGCATCTTTTTGGATTTTTCATATGAATGCAATATGATACAATGAGATGCAAGAAAAGCTCAAAAGACCTAAAAGATCAACAAGTTCAAAAGAAGATCAAATAAAAGATCAAATGAACAAGGAAAGATCAGAAAAGATCCAACTCCCCCTCAAACCAACCCATAGGGATAAATTACCCCTAACTCACTCCTCAAGGTGGCAAACCTTGTTGGGTCTAAAGGCTTGGTGAGGATATCGGCTAGCTGAGCCTCGGACTCCACAAAATGCAGCACAATATCACCCTTCTCAACGTGATCTCTAAGGAAGTGATAGCGAATGTCTATGTGCTTGGTCCTAGAATGTTGCACTGGGTTTTTAGCAATGTTAATAGCAGAAGTGTTGTCACAGAAGAGAGGAACACTAGCAAAAGTTAACCCAAAATCCTTAAGAGTGGAGACCATCCACAAAATCGACTCTGACAACTAGCGCAGCCTACATATTAAACTTCAAAGATGGATTGTGCAATGAAGACCGCTTCCTAGAAGACCAAGAGACAAGAGAAGTGCCTAAGAAATGACATGTGCGGATGTGCTCTTCCTATCTAGCCTATAGCCCATAAAATCGAATATGAAAACCCCGAATGGACGAAGAAGAACAAGAATACCAAATGCCATACTAAAGGGTAGAGTGTAAATACCGAAAATGCGCTTAACGGCTTGAGCGATGTGAAGTCCTCGGTGGCGCTGAAACCTCGCCTGAGGCAGCAGCGAAGTGGATGTCCGGTCTTGAGGCCGTCAGTCTGAAGGAGCCGATCATCTTTGCGGTACTCGCGTTGATCCACGGCTTCTCCTTCCTCATCTCGATCCAAAAATCGATGTCGCCATGGGAGTGGCGATAAACTACAATCATCCATCTCAAAACGCTTGAGCAAATCCTTGGTGTACCGTTTGATGGATGAAGATCCTTCCTTACCACCGCTTGATTTGTACCCCGTAAAGTAATTGAGTTCTCCCATCATGCTCATCTCAAATTCCTGGACATGGTCTCGTAAAAGCCGAAACAAGAGCATTAGAGGAACCACCAAAGATAATATCATCAACATAAATCTGAACAAGCAGGAAGTCAATGCCATGCCTAAGAATGAAAAGAGTCTTATCTACTTTTCCCATTTCAAAATCATTCTTAAGCAAGAAGGTCTTAAGTCTATCATACCAGGCTCTAGGGGCTTGTTTAAGACAATACAAGGCTTTGGATAACTTGTAAACACGATCAGGATGCTTGGGATTCTCAAAGCCAGGGGGGTTGCCTAACATACACTTCCTCCTCTATAAAACCATTCAGAAAGGCATTCTTAACATCCATTTGATGCAACCTAAAACCTTTAGATGCGACAAATGCAAGCAAATCTTGAATGGCTTCTAATCTAGCAACAGAGCGAAGGTCTCATCAAAATCTAACCCCTCAACACAGCTCTGATACTCGAGCTACCAACCTAGCCTTGTTTCTAACCACAGAACCATCCTCATTTTGTTTATTTTAAACACCCAACGGTGCCAATTACATTATGACCACTAGGAGGATCTACAAGGTTCCAAACTTTATTTCTTTCAAAATTCTCTAACTCCTCATGCATGGCATTGACCCAACTAGCATCAGATAAAGCATGTGATATATCTTTGGGTTCAAAAGAAGCTACAAATGCAGAGAGAGAGAAAAGACTCGGATCATGATACTTGGAGCGAGTGACTCGCTCATGAAGATTACCAATCATCGATCCGGAGAATGTTGCTTCGAATGTGCAAAGGGCGCTGGGGAGATAGCGTCTCCTCGACCTCCGCAGTCTGGCGATGAAGAAGATGCAGCAGAGCCTCAATTGGAGGTGAAGCGATCGTGGCGAGTTACGGAGTGAAGTAGGAGCATTAGCATCAAAAGGAGCATCATCAATTTCATCCTCATCTTCCTCAACAAATATGCTCTCTGTCACTGTAAGTCACGAAATATCGGATCTAGCTCGGGGCTAGTCTCATCAAAAGTGACATTGCATGTCTCTGGGCAATGTTAGTTTCAACATTAAAACCCTAAAACCCCTCGAATGAGCGGGATAACCCGAAATAAACCATCACAAGTCCTTGATTCAAATTTATCTAGGTTCCTGTCTTGAGAATAAAACACTTCGATCCAAAGACTCGAAAGTGAGAGATGAGGGTTTTTCGCCAAAACGAAGCTCATATGAAGTCTTGCCCAAAGACGGTCTCAAAAAGACACGGTTTGAAATATGGCAAGCTGTAGCAATAGCTTCGGCCCAAAACCTCCTTGGTGTGCTATACTCATCCAGCATTGTTCTAGCCATCTCGACTAGAGTCCTGTTCTTTCTTTCCACAACGCCATTTTGTTGAGGGACGTGTGGAGAAGAGAACTGATGCTCAATACCGCGCTCAGCACAAAAAGAGGCAAAAGAAGTATTTTTTAACTCCGTGCCATTGTCACTGCGGATCGCTCTCAAGGCACCAGGAAGTTCAGAAGCCAAACGAAGAACAAGGTCATGATAATGATCAAAAGCCTCATCCTTCGAAGCAAGAAAGAACACCCAAGAATATCTCGAAAAATCATCGACTATGACAAGAATGTACCAATTACCACCGACTGACCGAACCCTAGCAGGACCAACAGTATCCATATGAAGCAACTGTCCTGGTCCGTCAGTCATAACCATAGTCAATGACGGGTGTGAGGCGGCAACTTGCTTGCCATGCCTACAGGGCGCACATACAACATCCTTGACAGCTTTGAGTTTAGGCAAATCTCTCATGAGATCAAGGCCGCTAACTCGTGTCAGATAATCAAAATTAATGTGCCCCAAACGTCGGTGCCAAAGCCAGATATCAGAAGAAGAAGCAATTAAGCACTTAAGGGATCCAGCAAGAGATTCAGAAAAATCAGCTCTAAAAATTCTACCAACTCTAGAAATCCCAAAAGCAGGCTCACCAAAAGAATCAAGCACACGACGGGCATTCTTCTTAAAGCGAGTCTCATAGCCATCATCGAGTAGTCAGGAGACGTAAAGGAGATTGTACCTTAGCTTAGACACAAGCGCGGCGTCCTTGAGAATGAACTTGTCGTTCACCACGATCACTCTAGTTCCTTCAATGCGCCTTGTGTATCATCTCCAAAGGTGATGAAGTCATCACCGGTTGACCGCGTGAAGGAGGTGAACCATCTTGAGTCTCCGGTCATGTGGCGTGAACACGGTCGGATTTAACCATGTGTTCTTCCCCTTCTGCGGCAATCCTCATCGTTGTCATCGGCGTCGGGAGTCGGCCATGAAGCACATGCTTGGGGTGAAGTCCTTGGCCTTCCCTTTCTTGTCTTGAGGAATCTCCTCCTCCTTGTCCTCCTCGCTCCCGGAGTCCACATCGCTCATGGATTGATCTCCAAAAGCGGTAAGGACTCGGTGAGCAGCGTTCATGAGCTTGGCAGCATCATACTTGGGCTTGCCCCCTTTAGGCTTCTTCCAAGCAAGCTTCTCATTCTTGTGGTTGCCCTTACCTTTCAGCTTAGGGCAGTTGGCCCGGATGTGATATAGCTCTCCACACTCATAGCATGTCACAGGGCCACCTCTCTTTCTGTTTTTGACATTGTTATATGCCCATGTGACTTTTTTTGGCTAAAAGAGCTAAATCAGCCTCAGGAAGACTCTCAAACTCTTCTTCTTGAATAGCAAATAAACACGCAAGAGAAAAACCGTAAGAAGACTCGGAAGAACCATCAAGAGTCCCTTTGAGAGGATCACCACCAAAGCCATGTTATCCTTCTTAGGATTACGCCTCTCTTGATCTCATGAGTTTTAGCTTGCTATAAAGCAGCTCCAAAGTGAGATTAGAGATCGACATTCTCCTCTATGGCGATTGCCTTCATCTCCTACTCCTTGGTGTTGATTGCGGCCAAGAGGTGGGTGGCATTATCGATTGAGAGTACTCAATGTCATGACTCTCATCGATTGATCACCTTGTTAAAAGCAGTAAAGACGTCATCGATGCTCTCGCCGGGGCGTATCTCGAATTTGTTGTACTCGCTTGTAGACATTACGGCGCACTTGCTTGATCTGGGACGATCCTCATGGTAAGTTTCGAGGTGTGCCAAATCTCATGTCTTGATCGCAAGGTTGCAAATCCTATCGTACTCTTGCCTACCAAGCAAAGCATATAGAAGGTTCTTTGCCTTGTTGTTGTTAGCCAAGAGGATCGCTTTGGCCGGCAGAGCAACCGGCAAAACAAAAGCGAGGATCGAACAACCTCCCATATAGCTTGTCCTTCGCTCTCAAGGAAGACTCGCATGCGATTCTTCCAATAGGCATAGTCGAGCCCATCGAAGACATGCGCTTGGTCGAGTACTTATCCATCGCCAGTTCGGTGACCGGTTAAGATCAAGATTGAACTAGCAGGGCTCGATACCACTTGTTGGACCGAAAAGGCGACTAGAGGGGGTGAATAGGAGCACTATCTATTTTTTGCTTTGATCTCGATTCAAACAAGATATTGACTCAATAGCTATGAGAACTATGAAGATCAATATATATAAGCGTGAATAAAGACTTGTACTTAATCCTTCAAACCCCCAAAAGAAACGAGCAAAACACAAAAATCCGCTGATGAGCAGTGCTAATGAACGATGACGGTCGAACCAGATGAGCGATGGCGGTTGTCCGCATGATCCGGTCGAATCGGATGAACAATGCGGTCGTTCAAGATGAACAAGAAAATCGGTGAATGAATTGTAAACAAACTGGCGAAAAACAAAATTGACATAACTTTTGATCCGTAACTCCAAACTTCACGAAACTTGAAACACACCTTCCTGAAGATGTCAGGAACCTATTCCAAGTGACGATCGAGAAGATCCACGTTAAAGTTTTGATCTTTTTCCATTTTGCCGAAGGAGGGTCCAAAAACGAGCAAAAACGTAAAACTTAATCCAAAACTTGCTCGTGGGTGGATGATGATCAAGATGACCTTAGATGGGTTCCCACATATCCCAGCAAGCAAGATCAAGAAGAAAAACCAAACAAAAACTCGCGGATCAATGAAAAACCTCAAATCACCAAATAGAGAGAAAGAAAGCAAATGAACTCATCTTTGAGAGAACTTTCTTTGGATTGATTTGATGAGGTATTGATTTACAGCCACTCCATCAAGGAGGACAAAGACTCAATACATGAGCACGAAATCAAATCCAACTCTCTAGAACCCTAACCTCTACTAATCCTCTCCCTAAGCAAACTAGGGTTTCAAACACAATGAAAGGGTTGAGAGGTCTTTGGCCAACCCTCTCCTTTTTATAGTGGAGGCTTAGACCTTCTAGAAGAGTAACCTAATGGGCTCCGTTAAGGCCCAAAACAAGCGGGTCACACATGCACGCATTTTAAAGCGCCGTCTTCAATTCTCTTGACCTAATCCACTTCTTGGACGCACCTTCTTGCGCCTGGTTGGCATTAGGTCACCAAGGCGATGTTGGTAAAATTACCAAAATACCCTTCTCGATCTTTTGCAAAGACCGAGTCTCATCTTCGTGAAGCACCTCCATGCTTCGCCATGTGTAGGTTGATCCGGTGACTCTCTTCATGTCGGCAAGTCTCTCCCATCCGGCTCTCACCGAAACCACCATGGCACTTGCACCGACCCCGCCGCTTGATCGAATCCGTCGCGACCGAAGCGCCTGATTCGATCACCTTTGTCCGTCTTCGCCATGCTTGACTTCATTGACCACGCTGGCATCCCGATCGTTACGGACCTCGGCTCTCCAAGCTTAGTCCCGATCATCTCGCCGGATTGACCGTCATTGACATCCAAGCTACTGCACAACAATAGACAAAGAAATCGAATCGAGAACAAGTTCTTCACAACTTGACCCACGTTAGTCAAAACATGCATCATGCAACACATATGCCATGAAACCCATGAACTTGACCTAACCCAACGACAAAACTCCAAGCTATCCGAAACTTAGAACCAAAACCGGTACAACCGCCAAGTTAACTCTGGTACAACGCAAGCTGCGATCGTCATCATATATATACCGCGGTCGTCAGCTCCTCAAGGAAATCCAAAACTTCCCAAAACATCTTCTCTGGAAAAACCATACCGCTTCTCAAGCGGTTCAACCGTGATCTTGGTACAACCGCTCTCTACACGCCGGTTCTACAAGATCATGATCGTCTGCGACTTATCGCCGATACGACCGATTGTCCCGACACTTGTCAAAATTTGTTTCGACAAACCGAGAACGACATTGCTAATTGTAACATCATCCTAAGATCTCAGGCATATCCCCATGATATCCACATAATAAAATAAGGATTGTTATATTCTCTTCATCTTGCCCCCTAGCTTAAGCGAAAATAACTTACTTGGAGAATGAGCAGTAGATGGTCTTACGATAAGTAGATGGTCGAAGGAAAGACTCTTTGACTAGTGTTTTATTTTATCAGAATTTTACTTGGTCAAGAAAGTTGTGGAGTAATCTTGCGACTTATAAGGTTGTCGTAAGGAAATCTTTCAAGCACCGAGTGGTCGCAGTACCATGGTTGGAATCAAAAACTTTCCAATCGCTGTTGTATTTGACCAGAAAAAGATTTGGTCAAGAAGATAATTTCGCTTAAGGTGTAAAGACTGACCTGAATTTCTCGAGCAGACAAATTTAAGAATCCCAATCGACTTCCTTATTTCTGTTTGTTGGAGCAGTTCCCAAAGTGGTGGCAACCGTTGGGTAGCCATGTCTTTTTAACTTCAGGCGTGCGGTTATAAATATTCACTGTAGGTGAGGATAAGGTCTTTTACCTTCTTCCAAATTGCTCTCGCTGTTCAAGCTTTCGAGTTCTCCGATGCCGACCAAATCGAGCCTTCTTCCCCAATCTTTCCAAATCCAAACCTTCAGCTTTTGGGAGAAATAGCTGGAGCCGCTTCCCAGTGGGTCAAATCAGAGGTGGATGCGGCCAAAATCAGAGCTTTGGTCGACTCCGAGAAGATCCCGAAGGAGGAATTTGTGAAGTGGATTGAGGCCACTGGCCAGCATTTGCCGTTCTGGGAGATTGGGCAAATCCCCGTTTTTCAGGCATTTTGTGAGTGTAGTCTTCGATTGTCCGCTCATCCTTTTCTCATATTGGTACTCGAATACTTCTAGGTGGAGTTGGTGAATCTCGTTCCCAACTCTATCACAATGTTGGAGGTGTTCGTGTACCTGTGTGAGGCCTACCTGGGGATTCCGGCTGATCTGGAGTTGTTCCGGTACTACTACGGAATGACCCAACTAGGCGGAATCACCGATAGTTGCAGTCTGAAACTCCATGACGGAAAGATGAGGGAGTATAATTAGATGTTTACCCGGTCGTCGTTGCCGGGGTGGAAGAAGAGTGGTTCTATTAGGAGATAACCAATGAGGACAGCCTCTCCTTCGCCGGGAAGCCGACCGAGAAGGTTTCTGCTTAGGATTCGACTTCCAAGGATCTTGGTCGGATTGCCCCCTTCATCCAAGTTATTGCAGGCTTGAAGAAAGAGGGGCTTACCGGATGGCATGTGGTGAAGGATTTCATCACACGCCATATCAGCCCTCTGAAGAAGAGGGCTCATCGGATATGGAGGTACTCGGGGCCAACGGTCCTGACGAGGGGCTACTCAGAGGGTAAGTAAACCTCTAGCTTAGCCTTCTTCCTGTTGATTTTGATTTAGGCTTTAATGAAAATTTCCTTATCCCTGCAGACCTCTCACAAGAGGAGATTGACACTCGGGTCAAGCTTATCTGTGAGAAGCCCCTAGCCCATGTGGTGGCGCCTCCAATCTTGGCTGATCTGTCCCTAGAGGACAAGGTGGAGTGCCTAAAGGTAATCAAGAGTTGATTTCATCTTTAGAACTTTTGTAGTCATAGAAGAACTTATGACTGGGTATTGATCGAAGAAAGGCTTACGATCAGGTTCTGGTCATAGAAAAACTTACGACCGGGATGTTGTCATAGGAAAGCTTACGACATAGTGATAGTCGTAGAAAAACTTACGACTTCTTTATAATATCTCTCTTTCTGATTTCTGCAGAAAGTAAGCATGGAGAACCGTCAGGACGACGAAGAGGTCAAACTGATGGTCGTCGGCGCAGCTGCAGTAGAGCAGCTTGTTTCTCCCCCCGCTAAGAGGCGTCAGGTCATTAAAGCCACCGACAAGGGAGGCTCAAGTTCGAGCCATGCTGTTGGGCAAGCAGATGCTCCTCAGACCAGGAGGAGGAGGCTCGCGCAGGCTGTTGATAAGGACGGCGCAAGCTCGAGCTCTGCTACTTCGTCTGCACCTTTGGCTAATCTTGTGGCAAAAATAATTGCTGCAGAGGAAGCGATCGCGGCAGGAATAGCTGAAGTATTCAAACCCAAAGCCCCCGAGACCAAGGTACCCTTCTATTATGACAATAAAACCTTCGCAGTTTCTGCCTCTCACGGCTTTATCAAGCGACTAGAAAAGGAGAACTAGAAGAGTTTCATGTCTTTTGTGAAGGAGACTGCTGCACCAGTAGTGCCTGTGGTTGAGGGTAACGATGTCCTTGAGGTGGTGAAGACAGGTCTCGACCGTCCGGAGAGCCAAGAGGCTCAAGGAGCGATGGTGCTTGATCAAGACCCACGACTAGACGTGGTCTTGGCTGTTCCTCAACTTGAGTCTCGACCAGACGTGGTTGAGAAAAAGTCAAAGAAACCTTCCTTAGGGAGAGTCCTTTCCAAACTTAAGATCAAGTCCGACACTCAGAGGTACGTAAAAGAGACAAAAGTGTAAGGACAACATTTACCTTTTGCTTTTTACCACCTAATCATGTTTTTCTTTTTATATTCTTAGCTTGGCAGTGGCGGACCCAGAATTTTCAAGATGGATGTTTGAAGTTATAAAAATATTGATCAGTACAGTATAGAACATAAAGATCCACAATAGTAATAATGAAAGTACTAATTGTTTGTACTGGAGATAACATCTCAATTCTCAAATAATTCAAAGAAATTACAAAATAATTAAGAAAAATACAATTTAACTCGACGATGCTTCATGCCTTGGAAGCGAGATATGACGTCATCGTTCTTAACATGCAGGAAAAATTCTCGCTCAAGAAATGTGACCAAGCAGTCATTCAAGTATTACTCACCCATTCTATTTCTTAGCTTATTTTTCACATACTTCATTGAAGAAAATACTCTCTCAACACTAGTGGTTGCTACGAGAAGAATTAGCATCAATTTGAGAAGCTTATAAACAATTTTATAATAGAGATTCTTCTTTGATTGAACAAGCACAATTGATAGCTCGACAAGATTTTTCACTTTTCTAAATCTTACATCTCTACGCATATCAGTAATGAAGTGTGTAAGTTGAAAGGGAAGATGCATCAATTCTGTGCTTGAGAAATTTTTAGGATAAAACTGAGCAAGCCTAACCAAGTTTTTCTTGTCATAAGCAGCGAATGAATCAGCAGGATTGAATGAAGACATGCAAAGAAGCAAATCCGTGTTTACCTCATCAAACATGTCATTAAGCTCTCGAAGTTGTCTATCAATGGCACTTAAAAATATTTCAACATGGAAGCGATGTAGATTCTTGGCTTTTTTAAGAACCTTTTGAATCTTGCAACCGGCTTATAGAAATCATCTATTTTAGCAACCTTGATGCCATGCTTCACACAAAATGAAGTGACATCGTGGGTGGGATCCCCAACGAGTATCACCCAGCTTACCTAGACCCATCTCCTGATTCAAACCCTGGTCAGTTTCAATGTCACCCAATTCTAATGCCTCTACACAGTAAAGAGTAAAAAATATACAAAATTAAATTAGGATAGTAAATCAAAAGCAAAGCGCCAAATATTGAAACATGCATGGATAAAGCAAAAACTATCTAATGCGTTTGTCAATCTCCAAAATGATAGGAGCTTAGCAACTCAGCCTATGCAATTATATTCTAAATAATCTTCAAGAGAACTAGATGGCCAATAAGCGAATTTCTTTTTCAAAAGCGATGCCACACCCACGATGGCTATTACGATTAGTTGCTACTTTATTTTTTAATTAGAACGATACATTGCCCTTTGTCTTTGCCAGGAGAGGGTTAAATAATCTTGCCTACCCTTTTGTTAATGAATTTAACTTGACTTTTTAGTCGGTTCCATTCTTTGCATTCGTTTATTTCCATCCTTTTCTACCACTGACATCATACCACGAATGGGCTTGGCACTTGGCGATTGGGCCTTAGGAGTTGGGTGCGTCGAGCGTCCGTGGCCGTGACTCCATGGGCGGGATATTGCTTGGGCCCTCATTCGGCGTTAGGCAAGGTCAGCTGCCGAGTCTTTGGGTGCTCACGTAGCCAAAACCATGTGGAAATTTGGGCTCGGCCAAGCCTTGGCGTGGTGTGGTGTGGTGTTGATGATCTTGAGTCTACGGTAGCGCGAGCAATGAGGCCGAGGACATTACTGTTGAAAGAACACAATTTCGATATATACATGCAATATATCCTATATATCTTGAGTTTTGCTCAAAACATTTGGGTGTTCAGCTGAACACCCATGAACCTAGGAGGATCCACCCCTGGCTCAGCTGCGAAGCGCGAGCGTGGTGTGGTGTGGTGCACTGATGCGAGTCTACCAGGCGCGAGACTGAGGACATTACACGCTGAAAGAACACAATTTCCAGTATATACATGCAATATATCCTATATATACTGAGTTTTTGCTCAAAAAATTTGGGTGTTTAGCTGAACACCCATGAACCTAGGAGGATCCGCCCCTGTAGCTTGGTTCCCCTCATCATTAAGGACGTTCCTGCCAAGGAACCCACTGCAGTTTCTCCAGCAAACGAATAAACAACAGTGGCGGTGGTCGAAGGGTCAACCACCATCCGGATGGCAGAGGATATCGTTAGTGTTGAAGTTGCTACGACAACTGAGGCGGTCATAGAATCAGGGGTAAAGATGGTAGCAGCGGAGACATCTGGCCATGGGGTGAAACATCCATTCACCACGCCTGGAAGGAAGTTGCTGTGGATGATCCTCCTAGCTTCCAAGGCCAAGCTACTGATGCCGCTACCTCCGAAGGAGAAGAAGAGTTCTAGCTCTTCGACCATTCCTTTGGGTTCTTCGCTCCTGCCACCGTTGTGGGCTCCCGCGCATTCAGATCTCGTGATCGCGTTTCTCATCCTAAGGACATTCCTAACAGGGGGGATGTTTTCGATGACGAGCATCTCGAAAGGGTACGGTGGAACCGAGTTGATGAGATTGATGAACTGAGGAACCCCACGAGGGTGGTGTCTTCGTTTGCTCGGACAGCCATGAATGTAAGTACCTAAAGTTCGGTATTTGCACTCATATCTTTTCTCGCATCCAACTGTCTTTCTTTATGCAGAGAGCGTTGGAGCAAATTGTTGTTGTTGTTGAATACAACAGGCAACTTGTCCAATTCCGATAGGAAAAAGCGGAACTCTGCGAGCAGGCAGAGAAGTGGTAAGTAACTGCTTTTCGTAGCCTTTTATGTTTCGACCACTTACACAGTACTTGCAGGGTTTGTCGTCGAAGATCTTACGACTAGTTACTGGTTGTAAAAGAGCTTATGACCAGGATTTTGTCATAGAATGACTTACGACTAGATCTTGGTCATAGAAGAACTTACGACCGCTTGTTTGGTGTTGACGTCTACTATTTCCCTTTGCAGGTTCAAGAGTGACGAGAACACCTTAGCTGATTCTCTCGACAATGAGAAAGCCAAGAAGAAGAAGCTAAGTGAGGAGATTGAAGACCTCCGGAAGAAGCTTCAGGAGGCAAACTCTGCAAACAAAAAGTTGCAGGGACGACTAAACGGTAAGTGCTGAACTTAAGACCACTTTCGACCTTCTTTTCTTTTTCTGAGTCTCATTTCCTTTCAGAGAAAGACCAAGAGGTCCAAACGTGGGAGCAGCGCTACCTCAAGGACACTGCCGCTCACGCCAATGAAGTCAAGAAGTTAGATTCTTAACTAATTGGTAAGCAAATCTTTACCTGCGATTGGTTGTTTTTTTCTCTCGAGGTCATTTTATCTTACTGGTTTTATTCTTTTCAGAACAAGTAGTACAAATAAAATGACTCCGTGAGGCTTCGACTCGCAATCAGGAGGAAATGAAGGCTTTGAAGATTAATCTTCAAGACAATGTTTCACTTCTGAACAATGTACTCGGTGGGCTTCATGCCGAGAGGATTACTCCTTGTGATGACACACTGTCTGCCCATTCGAGTGCCATTGGCGAATAAGTCGGAACTTTACAAGAGTTGGTGACTACCCTGAAGGCTAACCAATTTGATTCGATAAAGGATGCGATCAAAGAGGGAATAAGATTTGTCCTGGCAAAACTTAAAGCTCATGATCCCAACCTTAATCTGCAACCTGTCATAGACGACTTCGCCTGCCCTGAAGCAGAGGCGAAGCAGTTAATGACAACAATGCAGTCGATCGCTGAGGCAATCATAGAGGGTATGCAAATAAGATCTCCTTCGCCAGAGTAGTCTGTACCAGAGTCCTGTAAAGACAAATTTTTGTTGATGTTGATATATATATATATATATATATATATATATATATATCCCTTCCTTTTTCCTGAAAATCATCTTGTTGAGTAGTTAGTAACTCATAAGATAATGAATGAAAAAAAGAGCAAGACTAAGAATTGAAGTCAAGTTAATAACTTTATCCTAGCCCCCGACTATTTGCTTGGTTTATTTAGATAAACCGAGTAAATAGTGTTTAAATGGGTTTTCCTTAAAAGAGAGAGAGGTTTAGCTAACTTGTAGTTTTTCGATCACGATTATCATGCACTGGTCGAAAGAGTAGGAACAAGTCGACACTAGAAAGTTTCTTCTAGTGGGCAGGACCACGTGCAGAGAGGAAAGGCTTCGACTAGGTGATGTTACCATCTCCGACCAGATTAATCAAATCAAGAATGGTCAACTTGAGTTCGATAAACGTCTAGAGTTCCTTAAAAATTTATTCTAATTATTTCAATGCACTCAGTAGGTTCGCTCTGGTAGCAAGAGTTGGAAACAGGACGATGCTACGAAGTTCCTTCCAGTAGGCAGGACCACATGCAGAGAGGAAAGTCTTCGACTAGGTGTTGCAACTTCCTTCGACCAGTTAAAACAAACCGAGTTTACCGAAAGTAGTCGAGCAAATTTAAAAAGTATACTCGGCTTAATTTATTTTTCAAAAAGGTGAATGAAGAAATAACCTAAGGTACTAAGAGTCAGCTTAACATTATTTTGACCATGTTTTGAACCCGAACTCTTTGTGTTGGTAGCAAAAAGGGAGGAACAAATCGACACTAGGAAGTTCCTTCTAGTGGACGTGACCACGTGCAGAGAGGAGATGCTTCGACTAGGTGATGTTACCATCCTTTCGACCAGTGTAAAGATGAACTGGGTACTGGTTGTATGATGTCTTACGACCAGTATATTGTCGTGGAAAAGCTCACGACTAGGAACTGGTCGAAGGCGGACATTCGACCAAGGTATGGTGGAAAGAATTGTCAAAGCACAACTCAAAGTAAGACAATAAAGATAGAAAGAACATGATGCTTTATTGAATGGTTGGTCGTTTACACGTAGAATTTGCATAACTGATCGATATTCCAAGAATTAGAGAGAATCCAACCGTCTTCCATTGCCAGTCGCACCGAACCTGGATGCATAACTTCAACCACTGTGTAACGGCCTTCCCACTTGGGGGAAAGTTTGTTCCGATTAGACTGGGATTGAATTTTCCTCAATACCAAGTCACCTACAACAAGACTGCGAGGTTGGACCTTACGATCGTAGTATTTCTTGTGAGCTTCTTTGGTAGAAGCTTTGAGCGGATTAAGGCTGATTTCTCTTCTCTTGACGGAGTTAATGTCATCCGCTCGAAGTTGTTCTTGGGTTGAGTCATTGAAACTCTCGACCCCTATAGACCTGATCTTTAGTTCTGGCGGAAGCATGGCTTCGGCACCAAAAATTAGGGAAAAAGGTGTTTCGCTTATTGCCCGACTCAAGTTTTAATTCCCTGCATTATTTGGTCGTTCGCTCATTCGACTGCCCCATTGCTTTGGAGATGGACGACAGAGGCGTAACAGAGCTTGGCACCCAACTCGTCGCAAAATTCTTGAAATTTTGCGCTCGAAAATTGTTTACCATTATCTGTGATTATTCGACTTGGGACTCCAAATCGAGTAATCACGCTTCTCATCATGAACCATTTTGCGGCTTCCGTTGTTATCGATCCACGAGTTCAACCGATCTATTTAAGTGAGCGTATCAATAGCCACAAAAAGGAACTCGAAGCCTCTTGGAGCCCTTGGGAACGGTCCTAGGATATTGAGACCCCAGGTCGCAAAAGGCCAAGATAGAGGAATTGTTTGTAATGCCTGAGCCGGTTGGTGTATTTGCTTGCTATGAAACTGATATTGCACATATTTCTTAACCAACTCTTTGGCATCGTAGAGGGCTGTTGGCCAGTAAAATCCTTGTCGAAAGGCTTTGCCGACCAACGTTCTATAGGAAGCAAGAGTTCCACAGATGCCCCCGTGTATGTCATGAAGGAGGTTTAGTCCTTCTCTCTGCGGTATGCATCGCATGAGTACCCCTTGAGTGCCTTGTTTAAAGAGGACTCCTTCGACCAAAGTATACATTTTGGCCATTCGGGATAAACGATCTGCTTTGAGATCGTCATCGGTTACTGAACCCGTCTAAAGATACTTATAGATGGGATTCATCTAAGTATCCTTGTGTTCTAGAGAGGCTGCCTCAATAGGAGATGTCTCCGGTCTATCCACCAGAGACGGCTTCTGGAGTTGCTCTAAGAAGACTCCTTTTGGTACTTGTGATCGAGAAGAAGCTATGCGAGCAAGCTGGTCTGCGAGGAAGTTATCTTTTTGAGGGATGAATTGTACCTCAAAACCGAAAAAATGCTTTTCAAGCTTTCGAACCTTCGATAAGTACCGAGACATGGTCGGATTAGAGCACTGGTACTTTTTTTTGACCTGATTTATGACTAGTTGAGAGTCTCCTCTCACGAGTAGTCGTCGAATCGCGAGCGCTTTTGCAGCTCGTATGCCGGCTAATAAACCTTCGTGATACCTTGCGTTATCGATTAGTGCGAAAGTTTAATTGTATGGCATACTTTAAGGTCTCTCCGTTAAGAGATTCGGGACCACCCTGGACCGAGCCACTTAAAGTTAGTGACGAGTCAAAGTACATCGCCCCCTTTGGTTGTGGGTATCGTACTAGGGATCTGAGCGAGTTCGAGATTTGTCCATTCGATGACAAAGTGCGCCATGATCACGGGATTTAATGGCCGTTCGGGACACGAAATGGAGGTTGAACTCCCCAAGTTCTCTTGACCATTTAGACATGCATCCATTGCTTCCTAATGCGGAGGATCACTCCCAAGGAAACTCGGATGGCACAATTATCTTGTGCTTTGAAAATAATGTCGTAGTTTCCTCGAAGACAAGAGGAGGGCATAGAGAAGCTTTTGAACCTGAGGGTAACGCTCCTTAGGTCCGTGCAAAACTTCACTTACGTAGTACCTTTGGTCGTTGAAATCGACTAATCTTTGCGCTCCTTGCTGTGGCGTGGCAGCTAGATAAATTAAGAGCGTCTCTTCTGGTTTTAGGGAAACTAGAACAGGAGCGCTCGTAAGATATCTCTTGACATCCTCAAAGACAGTGTTTGCCTCTTTCGACCACTCGAAACCCTCGTGCTTCCTTAGAAGTTTGAAGAAAGGTAGTCATTTTTCTCCCAGTTGTGCTATGAAACGACTTAAAGCCGCCATACACCCTGTGAGCTTTTGGACTTCTTTCTTTGTGGTTGGAGAGCGCATTTGAACAATGGCTTTTATCTTTTCGGGATTTACTTCAATCCCTCGTATAGAGACATGATCAAGCCGTTTGATGCTTTTTACGACTAGATCGTCAACATAGGCTGCCAAATTTCGGCCTAGCTAAGATGAAAAAGTCGATTGCATGAAGCGTTGAAAAGAAGCGCCAGCATTTTTTAGATCAAATGGCATTTTGACATAGCAAAATATAACAAATGGAGTAATAAATACGGTCTTTTCTTCATCTTCTAGACGCATATTAATCTAATGGTAGCCAGAATATGCATCTAGAAAACTTAATGTTTTGTAACCAACAGTAGAGTCAACCAACTGATCGATACGAGGTAAAGGGAAATCATGTTTTGGACAAGCTTTATTAAGATCAGTGAAGTCTACGCACATTCGCCACTTGCTGTTAGACTTCCTAACCATTACAGGGTTGGCCAACCACTCTGGGTGGTCGACTTCTCTTATAAAGCCTTCTTTAAGTAGCTTGTCCAATTCTGACCTTATAGCATCTCGTCGATCATGGGCAAATCTCCGTAATTTTTGTTTTACGGGTACTTTGTCAGGCCGTAGAGCTAGCCTGTGCTCGATCACTTCCCTAGAGACTCCGGGCATGTCGGATGCTTGCCACGCGAAGACATTTGTATTTGTTCGGAGAAAAGTGATGAGTGCGTCTTCCTACTTGGGGTCGGAAGTATCCCCGTCTGAAACGATCTTGAGGGCTCCTCTGTTCGAGGAACCTCTTTGACTTAGTCATTCGGCAGAGTGCGACTTTAGGCTTCGAGTGCTTGGTCGAAGGCGCCCTTTTCTTCCATTTGTATATCGACCCACCATCTTGAGGATCGATGGTCTGCGTATCGCCATCATCTTATCACAATGAATTGTGATTACTCCTTTGGGACTGGTATCTTAAGACATTAATACCCATAATGAGTTGCAATTAAGAATTTTGCCAAAGCCGGTCGTCCGAGTATGGCGTTATATCGTGTCGAAATCGACCACATCAAAGAGATCTTCTACGTCACGAAATAACTTGGTGAACCAAATGTTAAAGGAAGAGAAACTTGACCAATGGGTTTGGCCGAAGACCCCGGTATAATACCATGAAATGAATATCTTACCGGTCTTACCTTGGTCCTAGGACTTGCATTCCGTTTAGGGTGTTCGTAAACAAAATGTTCAATGAACTACCACCATCAATCAACACTCGATTTACTCGATAGTTGTCGATGGTAGGTTCGACCACGATCGGAAATCGACCTGGTCGAGTCGAAGTGATCGGGCAGTCAACCTTCTCGAAAGAGATGGTGACTTCCGACCACTTAGGCAACTTATTGACAAGAGGAGGGTCAATGGAGTTTACCTCGCGTTCGACTGCCTTAAGCTGTCGTTTTGACTCGTATACCGATGATCCTCCAAAGATGTGCTCGATGGTGTGCTCGGGATCTTGAAACGGCATGTTCTCGTTGTCGTCCGACTGTGTACGACCACTAGCTTGCCCTACCTCCTCGAGAGTAGGAAGTGGTCCTTTGCCATAGTAGTAGTCCTCGAGTTTTCGTTGGAAAACTCGGCAGTTGCGAAGGTCATGTCATTTCTTTTTATGGAAAGGACACCACCTAGGCTTATCGGTCTTTCACTTGTGGCGCTTACTTTTGCCTTGATCGGGGTATTTTTTAGCAGTTCGTGGCTCCTTATCGCTTACGGCCAGGACCTCCTTAGAAGCATTGGCTTGAGGCTTTTGGCCCTTTGCCTTGCTCTTAGATTTCTTGGCCTTCTTATCATTCTTCTTGCCACCTTCGCCAGTCTCTTGAGGGTGCTAGTCATCTCGATCGATGATTTTGGTCCACTCATTGCTTCATCGGCGATCGCGTCACGTCGACCATCTCGAAGAGTTCAGCGACAGTATAAGGAGGATTTAAAGCGATGTTCTCCGTGATCCTTCTGCTGCGGACTCCCTGCTTGAAGGCTCTGATAACAGATGAGTTAGAAACCTCAGGAATCGAATTGCGAACCTAACTGAAACGCCTGATGAATTGGCGTAGTGTTTCATGGTCATTTTGTCGCATCTTGTGTGGGTCGTCCTCCTTTCCGGGGCGATGGTAGGTGCCCTGAAAATTGGCCAGCAATAGACCGCAGAGATGTTGCCACGAGTAGATCGACTCGACTGGTTGGTTTAATAACCACGATCGACCAGACCCTTCGAGCACAGTCGGAAGGTAATTCGCCATGACGCGCTCTCCTCCTCCTACTGCTCGAACAGCGGTTGTATAGATCTGAAGGAATTCGATGGGATTTTGAGACCCATCAAATTTCTCTATGTTCCTTGGTTGAAACCGCGGCGACCAGTGAACTGCTCGAAGGTCAGGCGAGAATGCCCGACATCCGGTAATTACATCGTAATGCCTCCTTTGTAGAAAAGAGGGGTTAACGTCGCTAGGTGATCGTACTCGACGATACCCAGCAACGGGTGAATCTGACTTATGGTAAGTCTCGATCCTACGAGGGTAATACTCCTCGTACTCTGTCTGCTGTTGCAGACCTCTGGGTCGGAGTGGTGTATGATCACCTCTCCTAGGAGCTTTATGATCGTGAGGCATTCGAGGAACTCTTTTTCAGTTTGGGGAGTGATGCAACTTGCGGCGATCCCTATGCGGTGAGTTATTCGAACGACTGAAAGCTGATGGAGTCGTACTGCCACGACTTCCAGTATGATGTCGGCGGGGTTGTTCGAGCTTGCTCATCGTGCTCCGCAGCCTTCGTGTGATCTCTTTAGTGAAGAGCTCGTAGCCAGGTGCTCGGGCAAGTTTTCGAGATGGGTTCTCGAGTAGATTGTTGATATACTGAAGTTCTTGAGCTTCTTCCGACTAGTATTGAGTGCGCCCAGGCAATTTTCTCTAAACCGTAACTCGTTTCCATCGGATTGTTTCAGAATCATCCATACCTGTTCCTTGGGCTTGCCTTAGTGAAGTGCGATGATCTCGAGAATTTTCCGCACGCTTATCAGAGTATTAACTCTGTTCATCGCCGGAGTGTCCTTGTCATCGCCACGAGCGGTCGTAGGGTATGATCTTCGGGGAGCGTCCTCAGCCCTGTCTCTAGGAGAGTTATTGCTACCTGAGGGCAGGACGAAGACCTTCCGGTGATGATCTCCACTTGCGCTAGAGGCCTCCTTGCTTGAGGAGTCGTCGAATGACACCATCTAGCGACTTGGAGCAAACCCTCCGGAAGAATTCGAGTTATAGCCATC
Source organism: Phyllostachys edulis (assembly GCA_036346405.1). Lineage (NCBI taxonomy): Eukaryota > Viridiplantae > Streptophyta > Magnoliopsida > Poales > Poaceae > Phyllostachys > Phyllostachys edulis. The sequence continues at coordinate 87,562,179 of CM070550.1, forward strand.
TCCGTCATAAGTGAGCCCTGCGTTGGGATGGTCGAACTCGCAGGAAGAGCATGTTCGAACGCATCCTTGGCTGGGCTAAGCGAAGAGAGAGAACCACGAGATGCTGATGAAGACCCAGAATTACGACTTCCAAGAGTTGTCGCGCCAGGTCGGACTGTCTCAGGTGGACTTGAACATTTGGAGAGGGAACCCTCGCCCTGCCCTGAGTCTGCCTTGGGACAGCCCTCATTGTGGTCAGATTGACCCTTGCCCTCTGAGGAAGCTGGTTCCCCATCTGGACGTATCGTTGTGGGGGGGTAAGGATCCCTCCTCAACTCCGTTCGTGGTAAAGTCTCCTGGAGAAATATCTTCGGGGGCGACATCACCATCGGATGATGCATCACTTGGCTCGCAGTCGAAACTGGCATCCATGTCGATATCTACATAAGCGGCCAAGTTGAACCAGTTCTCCTCATTCCACTCTCCTGCCATGAGAGCATGAGAATTGGAAAGACGAAAAAAGCTGATGACTCAAAGATCTCCACGGTTGGCGCCAACTGTCGGTGTTTTAGGACCGAACTTACGTAAAGATTGTTTGATTCGAGGGTTCCTCTAGGCTCGAAATCACACAGAGATGGAGACACGGGGATTTTTATACAGGTTCGGGCCTTCTGCTGGTAGAATAACAACCCTACTCCTGTGTGTATGTATTGAGTATGCTGGATTACAAGATAGAGCTAAAGACTAGAGTATTGTGCTTCTAATCATCTTCGGATCACCCCGACTGTCCTGATGATTCTGCCTTTTATATAGTCCTCAAGGTGTACCGTTGCGCCTCTAGTGTAAAGACTGCCTTAATGTCCCAGATTATTGAGCCGTTACTAGAGATTATTATGAGAGTAGTAACGTTCCCACGCTGCCAGGCAGTTATCACCATAACAAAGGAGTTAAAATCGTGCCATTATTCCAGAGAATAACTGCGTAATTTGCTGCTCATATTTTGAATATGGTGAGGAAGATTCCCTGATCGACTAGGCCCACATGTCTGTAAGCCCTGTCGATTAGGGACTGGTCGTAGAAGAGCTTACGACTAGGTGGTGGTCGTAGAAGATCTTATGACCACAGACTGATCGTAGAAGAACTTACGATCATAGGATAGTCGTAGAAGGACTTACGACTAAAGGGTAGTCGTAAGAGGACTTACGACTACTAGGTGGTCATAGAAGAACTTACAACCTCCAGCTTCTCCCTTATGGCTATTAAGGGGTATACTCAAGAGTTATATGACGTCAGTATTATCCATAATATGAATTATAGATATATAATAAAATGAGGATTGTTATATCCTCGTCAAGGTTTCAAATTAATTGATGTAACACACACGGCTGAGAATATTGCGAACTGTATTATTAAAGTTGTGGAAGACTTTGGTTTTACAAACAAAATATTCTCAATTACTTTAGACAATGCCGCTTCGAACTCTGAGGTCATGGATATTCTTACTCCAGTGTTGAGTACATATGCTGATTTCTTCTTGCCACATTAGTGATACACTTGTCATGTTATTAACTTTATAGTCAAATGCAGTTTGAAGAGCTTGACTTTGTATATTAAAGCTTTTCGCGATGCAATATCTTGAATAATTCTAACGTAAGAATAGAAGCATACAAGAACTTCTGCATGGCAATGGGTGCACGTCCAAGAAAGTTTGGTTTGGATATGCCGGTAAGATGGAACTCTACTTACTTGATCCTTAAGAGTGTTTTACCATATAAGAGCACTTTTCTGTTTTTATTCAAACACACTATCAAAGCACTGTCGGTCATGTACTATTGACTGAGCAATATTGGTTCATTGCGAAGAAGATACTTCAGTTTTTAGAAATTTTTTATGAGGCCACTATTGCTTTGTCTGCTGTGTATTATCTAACATCTCCTACTATTGTGCATAGTATTTTACAGATTGCTAGTCAATTGAAAAACTATGAAAATGACAAAGTTTTACGAGATGCTATTATTGCTATGAAAAGTAAATACCTTAAATATTGGAGAGAAATCTCTTTTCTATATGCATGTGCATTTATTTTAGATCCTAGAGCTGGCTCGCAAGGGCTCACGAGCCAAGCAACTAACGAGCTAGAAGCTTGCTCGAGGTGGCTCGTGAGGGCTTGACTCGGTGGTTCAGCTCGACTCAGCGATGAAATGCAGCAGAATAGACCAGACCTCATATCACATTCACAAGTCAATGAGCAGATGGCGCCATTCAACATAGGAACCAACACAAGTTCAAAAGAGATGTTGAATGACAACTTTGCATTTGGTAGTGCTTCAAGCATCAGTTATGCAATGCAGACTGACAACAGCTGATCAGTAGGCTGTTGAATGTTGATGATCGACTGAATTAGAGCAATGATTTCCTTATGGGAACAAATGGTCCAAATGGGAGTAATAGGACATCAAACGCTCGACTTTGCATGCAAGACAGAGCAATATCCAAGAGTCCAAAGTAACAGTGCAAAGTTCATGTTTAACAGTCCATGCTTAACAATTAATCTCTAATTAAGAGTTCTAACTTCTAATTCACAAATAGACTTCATAGTTTGCAAAAGGTGTTGTATTATACAAAGGCCCTCTTGTCAACAAGCCATGGCATCATGTTTCCATCTAAATTCCAAAGCATCCAATGAGCCTACAATACACAATTTAAAACAATGAATTAATGTAACGAATGATTACATTGAAAAGGAAAAGAGCTGAATTCATAGTACTGTTATAATATGTAAGGAGCTATGTAAAACTGATACGAATTATCTGAATTTTTCAAGCTTTTTTTTATAGAAGTATATGCTTTTCCAGATTGAAGTAAATGCTCAATTTCATTGCCATCGATAGATGTTTAAATTTAAATGTTGCATGAAGCCTTCAAAATTCTCTATGATTGCATCCTGTATAACAGTTTTTAATTAACTATTCGTGTTGGTTGTGTAGGTAGCATACTTCCTTTTTGATGATATAGCACAAGATGCACACTTCAATAGGACTTGTGCTTCCACATCTGCTACACTTCAATAAAAAGGCATGATGGAAAGTAATTAATTTTGCTTCGTACTTCAGGAAAAAATTTCACATTCTTCTGCTCATCAGCAGCTGGTCTGCTGCTTTGATAGGCATTTCACATAAAGCTGATCTTGTGATTTTATCCCAAATTCCTCCACATTCTATGCGAAAATAAAGAACTGAAGCAATGTCCAAACTCTAAAGAAGTTTCATAGAGGCTAAGGCTAATAAAGTGATACGGTACCAAATGTGCAAAATGACAGCATTGGTTCCTTTCTTTCTGGTTGACAGCAGACAACAGCAGCAACTGGTCCCAACATCAACCAAAACAGTGAATACATGAATATATGCGTAAAACAGTCAATATATGAATATACGAGTAAAATAGTTAATAAAACAATGAATATATGATCATATGAATAAACACAGTTAATAAAACAGTCAATATATGATCATCTACTATTACTGGCAAGGGGCGGAGTAAACTCTCAAGCAACAAAGTGACAAAATCATTCACAAAATCTACTAATTCCACTTGGTGGAAGGGAAATCTGGCCATGACATGGAAGACCACCATGTACCAGAGTATATGTATGAAAAGAACCATGAGTTTGGTCTATTTGCCATTTTTGATGGCCATTTGGGAGATAGTGTGCCGAGTTACTTGAAAGCTCACCTTTTTAGCAACATACTCAAAGAGGTAAGCTTTACAATTTGGATGTCTATTCTATGCCAGCAAAACTAGGAGTATGCATTATCATATCAATATTTAGCCCTTATTACTCACCGAGTTTGTCGGTTTGCCGAGTTCAGGAGGCGGTTGGGAGCCGAGGAGGCGTCAACCGGTTGCACGCTCGCCTGCTAGTGCCAAGGCGGAGGCCTCGACGTTGGCCGACTTCTTTCCTCGTTCACAAGACTCCATGCTCCATTAGCGATCCATGGGAGTCGAATGGATGAGTGGGGGGGGGCACAGGGTGAGGTGGAGCACGGGGACAGGGGATGACGGGGGGAGCACTCGGCCAGGGGAGGAGGAGCACGTGGCGAAGTGGGCGGTCTGCACGGATGGAGTAGGGGCCGGGTGAGGAGGACGGGGCGGCGACGCGGATGACAGGGGGAAGCACGAGGCGAGCGGCACGGTGGACAGGGCGGCAACACGGAGGAGGTGGAGCCTAGGGCCAGGGGGAGGACGAGGGGAGCATGGGGCCAAGGGGAGGACAAGGCGGGAATTTGGGATGGGGAATTGGGGATCGGGATGGGAGTCACACTAGGTAGGGTTAGGTTTAGTGGGTTGACTGGGCTGGGCCTGGGGCTAGGGCTGGGGCGACTGCCGACTTGGCTTGGTGCACAATTGCACAAGCCAAACTAGGCTCTTGAGCTGGCTCGAGCCGAGCTTGATTCGATTTTTTTTGCGAGTTAGACATTGGGCTCAGCTAAAAAAATTCACGAGTCCGAGCCGAGCCGGCTCGTGAGTCTCGAGCTATTTTGCTAGCCCTACTCGTCTTTGAGCACGATCATCGAGCAAAACGTGGTCGAGACCGATTCTGCAGAATCGATTCGGCGATTGAACACAATTTTAAGAAAGATTAAATTTCACTTTGGACCATGCAATCTTACCATGGTTTCACTTTTCACCGTCTCTTCTTACCATGTCTTGCACTTTGCACTAGGGTAAGGATTGGACCGCCTTCTTTGGTTCTCGCCAACTGTGAACAGCGGCGCGAAAGACGGCGGTGAGGCACACGATGGAGAGATGAGAAGTAGATGGAGCTCATAAATGGGTCGAATCAATGGAGATGTCCTTAGGGGTGTTCCTCTCGCTGACAAGGTGTTCCCTGGTGCAAAGTGAATCAAAAGGTAATAAGAGGTGGTGCAAAGTGAAAATATTTGCTAAAGGTGGTGCAAAGTAAAACCATGGTAAGGTTATATGGTCCAAAGTGAAATTTACTCTTTAAAAAATAATTTAAGTAAACTTAACTTTAAATTTCCAAATTATCTACAAATATAGCATTAACACGCACCACATTCTGCCCATACTCTCACCGGGAATCGTGGTAATCACTCACAGCCCAAGACTGTTGGGTCATGTCTATTCTAAGCATCAGGCACTAGTACATCAGGGACATCATCATCATCCAAACAGTTGTCACCCTCCTCGTCCTTTTCCAATGATTGTTTCTTGGGCCCTAGCCCTCCGGTCTTCCCGCTTCAAATCATTCACTATAAATTCAATGCCCCCCTCTTCGTCCGCTTGTCTACTGGGATCGACATGCCTATCTGGCGCCACAAACTGCACCTGCGCCACCATCCTTTATCCCACCATCTTTAATTTTCTCCCGCACTCCCGCACCACTCACCCCCCACTTCACTGGCACTACCAAGTGTACTCGGACACATCTGCACCACCAACATCCATTCATAGCCACGACACATGCACGCTTCCAACCAGGTCTGCTATAACTTTGTTTGCTCCATCAGTCTCAACTCCCAACGAAGATGCAAAAGGAAGAGTACATAGAGGCACGTCGAGCTGAGAGCATAGTCTCATTCTCCTCCCCTTTCTCATTCTCTATCGCTAACTCTCCTCCCTTCTTCTCTTTCTATCGTGCAAGTGGATTCGTATTGGAATGAGCAGACTATATCGGCCCTCAGTCGGGACAGCATGACGTAACTAGTATCAAGCGGCTACCCGTCGCGCGAGGGAGGAGCGATTGAATGTCGACAGGCCTCAGTCGCACGATGAGCCCACAGGTATGGCCTGCCTAGGCTCAAATCGCTCATCCATCGTGCGATTGTGCCTAGTCGACTAGTAGACTAACGACCAAGAGTTATTTCTATCAAAAATAAAACATAAGCTATTTTTGTAAAACGATTAGAAAAATAGTTTATTTAAAAAAATTCGGGATTCCCGATGCTGAACAACGACCACTCCTATAATTGGGACGCGGGATTTCAAGCCGTCGACATGGGAGTATTTTCTACGCCGGAGAGGAGGGATACGAAACGAAGACGAAGACGAAGCGATCGGTCAAATGGCATCACGCCGACTCGCCAAGCAGACCGCATCAACCCGTCCAAACCAAACGACGCGTCGGCTACTGCCTCCCGTCCGCTCCGTCCCGATCGCACCCCCGGAAATCCACGCCACCACGATCTCCCCACAGAAGCGCGTGATCCCTCTTCCGGGCGGACAGCTCAGCCCCACCTGTCAGTACTATACAATCCGATCTGGTTGGTGCGTGTGTGCATGTGTCCTTCCTTCGAAGAGCTGCTGCCGTTTGACCATTGAAGCTTGTCACACCGTCCGATCAGTCGGTTCTTCAATCACCACCGTCCATCTCGGTACCCGCCCTTATTTGCCGGGTGGTTCGAACAAAAGAGGGAGAGAAGGAAGAAAGAAAAGGCGAGAGGGTCGTGTAGGAACTTTTTTTAAACTATTTTTAAAAAATATTTTAAAAACAATATCTCTCTAACTTTATTTTAATTCTGACTTCTTTGACCACGACAATGCGTGACGTGACAAAAACATATTGTCACGTCACGGATCTCAACGTGTCAAACAAGTGTTGTCACGTCATTTCTCTTGACGTGACAGGTTTTAGTCTAAAAACGAACGCGCGTTGGCTCGGAAAGCTATCGTGGCAGATTTGATCACGTCACGGTTGGTGACGTGACAACACAATTTGGTTACGCCACGAGTTATAGCGTGATTAAAGGGGCTATAATTGAAAATAAAGTTAGAGCGATGTTACCTTTAAAATATTTTTAAAAAATGATTAAAAAACAAGAAAAAGCTCGTCGTCGTCCAGTAAAGCACAGTAGTGGTCTACTCTCGCTCGCTTTCTCCTTACCTTCCTCAGCCGGAGTCCGGACTCTGGACTCTGGAGTACGGCTGGGGGAAGAGCATTAGCAGCGACGCCTAAGCCGCCCTCTCCTTTTTTTTATAAATATCTCCTTTTCTTGCCATAAAAATCGAGACCAAGAAGATAAACTCAATTAGCTTAATTAGCTTGGTGTGCGTGCTGCCTGTGAGGAGAGAGAGGGATCTTTGGTTGGTTGGGTGGCTGCTGTTTGCGCGAGAAGGAAGGGAGGAGGTCGAGGGAGGCAGCCATGGACGGCGCTCCGGTGGCCGAGTTCCGGCCGACGGTGACCCACGGCGGCCGGTTCCTCCTGTACAACATCTTCGGCAACCAGTTCGAGATCACGGCCAAGTACCAGCCGCCGATCATGCCCATCGGCCGCGGCGCCTACGGGATCGTCTGGTACGTTAGTCTTGCTCTGCTCATCAGACTCGAATGATTTCTTGCAGCTCTGATTGGAAAACAGAGAGGATTAGTTCAGACTTCAGAGGATGGACTGGGTCAATCACTACTTTCGTTAAGCAACACTTCTATTTTTTCTTTTCCTACTGGGCCTGCAGTTGAGCAGGTTTAGTTAATTTAGTGCGGTAGTTGATATGTTTGTTCTGAAAACTTTCGGTGGTTAATTAATTTTGTTCTGAAGTTCCATTTCTGTACGGGTGCGCGCAGCTCGGTGATGAATTTTGAGACGAGGGAGATGGTGGCGATCAAGAAGATCGCCAACGCGTTCGACAACCACATGGACGCCAAGCGCACGCTCCGGGAGATCAAGCTCCTCAGACACCTCGACCACGAGAACGTAATTAAGCTCTTCTCGGGCATCTTTTTGTATACCTGAATTTGGTGATTCGGCGCTAATTGTTACGCCATGCGTGTATGAACAACACACAGATCATAGACATCAGAGATGTGATCCCGCCGCCGATCCCGCAGTCGTTCAACGATGTGTACATAGCCACCGGGCTCATGGACACGGACCTCCACCACATCATCCGTTCGAACCAAGAACTGTCAGAAGAGCACTGCCAGGTCGGTGCCAAGAACACCAAACACGCTAAAATCTGAAGCCACCAACGCTGTAAATTTGGTCTCACGACATGATGATTTTGCTGCAGTACTTCTTGTACCAAATCCTGCGCGGGCTCAAGTACATCCACTCGGCGAACGTGATCCACCGGGACCTGAAGCCGAGCAACCTGCTCCTGAACGCCAACTGCGACCTCAAGATCTGCGACTTCGGGCTGGCGCGGCCGTCGTCGGAGAGCGACATGATGACGGAGTACGTGGTGACCCGGTGGTACCGCGCGCCAGAGCTGCTGCTCAACTCCACCGACTACTCCGCCGCCATCGACGTCTGGTCCGTCGGCTGCATCTTCATGGAACTCATCAACCGCCAGCCGCTCTTCCCCGGCAGGGACCACATGCACCAGATGCGCCTCATCACCGAGGTGATCGGGACGCCGACCGACGAGGAGCTCAGCTTCATACGGAACGAGGACGCGCGGAAGTACATGAGGCACCTGCCGCAGTACCCTGGCCGGCCATTCGCGAGCCTGTTCCCGAGGGTGCAGCCCGCCGCGCTCGACCTCATCGAGAGGATGCTCACCTTCAACCCGCTGCAGAGAATCACAGGTGCGCGCGCAGTGAGCTTCTCCTTCTCGTGTAAATTAATTTTTACTTCTCTGCTAGTAAATTTACACATCTACATGTGTGCTTATTCTATTCTGCTCTATTGTTGTGCTTCTTTTTGGCCTGTATAGTGTCGGGGCTTTAACATAGGTAGCGCTAGCATGTGACGTGAGGAGCAAAACCATTCCCATCGGCTGTTGATTCTTCTGTTGATGGAAGATCAACAGAATTAACGACTGATGGGATAAGACCTCAAATTTTTTTTCCCGGCAAACGCTATGCTGGTTATAGGCAACTCGGTGCGTGGATATGTATGCTCTTTTTAGTAGTAAAGAAAGATCTTTATCTATATTTGGAGCTATCTGCAGTTGACGGCAAACACTATGTAGTGCAGAATAACACGTTTTAAAAGAGCACCATAATCTGCAGATAAGTCTTGAAGACTAGATTCCTCAATCGGCCCCAGAACAGCAAAGCTTTTGAAACACAGAATATAGCAGAGTTACGCTTAAGGCTAAGAAATTTTGTAGGGGCTTCATGTCTGACTGATGTTGGTTCTTACTGAAATCGTTATTGTCATGCTGCAGTTGAAGAGGCGCTCGACCACCCGTATCTAGAGCGACTGCACGACATCGCCGACGAGCCCGTCTGCACGGAGCCATTCTCCTTCGACTTCGAGCAGCACGATCTAAGCGAAGACCAGATGAAGCAGCTGATATTCAACGAAGCCATCGAATTGAATCCGAATTTCCGATACTAGATTTGGACATTACCACACACCGTGTGATTTCCGTGTATACCTGTTCGTAAATAGGAGTAAGATCGAGGAGCCGGGTAGACTGAACATTGCATTTGTTTGTTTGTTGGTGTTGGAACCCACATTCTCTGTAAGTCGTTGCTGCTGTTTCAGACGTTTGTCCTCCTCGGATGTGCCAATAAAAGGTTTGGAGTATGTCCTGCGAGCACACCCATCTCTACTTCACCAAATGTAGTACTCCATTTAGAACCGTTGGCCTTTGGGAGCCTCAGCTACTCCATTTCACAAACTTGGGTTCAAAAGTGAATCCCGAGCACACCTACACGTTCAGACCTTGTTTCGGACATCGGAATTTTGTACGAAGCAATACGATTGCCTCAAATTCCAGACACAACCGACCATTCCGAACGAGGAACGAATGCAGCTTTTGTTTGCAAGCCTAGACTGTCTGCGTGATCTTCAATTCTGCAGCCCATCAAGAGATGGGCAGATGCTTTGAAGAGGTCCGTGCTTGTACCTGGAGTCCTGAACCCCATTCCCAAATGGCTACTTACTCCGTTTGACGAGGTCCCAGCATGAGCCCACATCTGTCCGTGTGGACGGTGTGGTATTTAACTGAGGGCTGGCCGGCTGGATTGTGCTCAACGAATGGCGCACACAACCTCGTCAAGCTCGCACCACATATAATTGAGTTGCCATAATCAAATATCAACTTCATCTAGGAAATAATATGGTAGAACAGCGCTAACTCTGATAGCAATCACTCAAGAACAGCCGAACAGAAATCCAAAATGATCAAAACGTTGCCCTTCAAGTCAACAAAGTCCATAAAAGAGACCCCCCTACGCAAACGCTAAACCAGTCTTCGGTATTTCGACACTAGAATAGTCAACTAAAGCAACTTAGTGTAGCCACTCATAGTGAGCGACAGGATGAACTGTTAGTAGGGGTGGATAGAGTGGTATACTTTTCTTGAAATTGACGTAGTTTGATTTAGTATAATTTTATTTCTTATTTGAAAGTATTTTTAAAAGCAGGCTTATCAAAATCCACTCATTTCAATATTTAACCAAACCAACGAGCTCCGCTACCGAGCTTTTATTTCCACCCCTAACTGCGACTGAAACGTCAGGCGGAACCAGATCAACGAAAGACAGGGTAGTTTTAGTGCATTTCATAAATTCAAACACGGATTACGCACAACTGCACCATGTACCAGAGCAAAGTACTACTGCATTTCATACCAATAGATCTGGAGAGTTTCAGTGGCAATTCGGCATTTGGAGCCTAGCACAACGGCTCATCAAACCATTGACACGTACAGAGGACGGCCTCAGGCTAACAAACTTTTATTACAGAGATGATTCATAGTAGTCTGGTGCTTCACACTGGCTCTAGTCTAGATGCAAAACAAGATTAACCCCAATCGTATACTAGCAGCAGTAGACACTGGACACCTCTTAGGCATCAGCAAACCTGGAATCACAAGGGTTAACCCATTAGATACAGTCGAGTTGATAAGAAATTATTATGCCCCAAGGATACTTGACTACCACTCACCCCAGTTCGGAAAGCTTGAGGTGGGCCTCCTTGTAGTCATCAAAGAAAGCCTTCTCATCCTACCAGAACGAAAAGAACAATCAGTATCGTGCTCACCTCTCTCTACAATCTGGTGCACTAGATGACAGGAGACATACCGCAGCATATTTCTCCACGAGTGGGCGGAAGACAGGGTCACTCAGCAGGGCTTTGTCACTAGGAAGCTGAAGAAGGCCTTCCTTGTCACCACTCAGAAGCTCCCTGTAAAAATTGTTCCGTAAATAACTTTATTATTTACTTCTCTGCCCAAAAACAAAATTCAGCCAGTTGTAACCTCACTCACTTGAAGTAAGAGTTGTCAAATGACAGAGGGTTTCTAGTCCAGGGTCCCTCAAAACCAGATCTCTCCTTGTGGCACCTTCCCTGCAGAAGATCAAGAAAACTACATTAATACATGCATACAGCGATCGCAGCATAACATATAAGCAAATCGAGTAAATAGCCTAACTAACCAGGGTGTGACCACCAGAGAGGGCAACAATGTCGATATCGCTCAAGCCCATCTGCTTGCCGAAGACTTGCCTTAGGTGGTCAGAACCTGGTAGGAGACAGTACGGTAAAGCCATTAAGTTGTTGACTTCAACATGTGATTTGATAAGACAAAGCACGGTAAAGCCATTAAGTTGTTGACTTCAACATGTGATTTGATAAGACAAAGCATGGTCAAAATGATCAAAGGTGGGTTAGATGAGGAGTGAAACAGACAAAGCAATACAATTAAGGCACCATTGCAGCTTGAGTCATCAGGATATTCAAAACATCATAACATTACGTAAGTTGTCAATCATCTAGCATCATAGAACCAGCAGGGTGCAGACAAAAAAATTACTTCCTTGCAAATGTGTAGCCTTAAGAAATGCTATACATAGAAATAGTTGATAATTGTGCAAAGCAAAAGTTGTTTCTACCATGTAGTTTGAAGGAGCACAGCAGTACAGCACAAAAGACATTCTGGGGAGCCAACATATCAATTTTGTACCATTGGTACCAACGAAAGCTTACAAAGGTGTGATGACAGTAAGAGTAGTAAAGATTTCTTTTAATTGCAGGAGTAACAGTCAAGGTTAGAAACGAACCCTTGGTAGCATCAGGAAGGCGGCCCTCAGGTGGGGGCTGAGGCTTGTCCTGCAAAAGGCAAAGGCAAAATGTAAGCATTCTCAACAAACGGGTATACTTGAGAATACCCAGATTACAAAAGAAACAGAAAGCATGGCACATGATTAAATATCCAAACGACCAGAAATGAGACTTGTTTCATTACATAACATGCAACATGCATAAAAAATTAAAAATGTATCCTATGTGACTCACACAACACAGATGAGCCACCAAGAACTAATAACACCGACTAGTTAAAATCCTAATTGGCTTTGTGTTTCCCGTGCATATCACAAACTGCATACCACACTAGGGGACCATATACTAGATTAACAGTAAATCACTGCACATTCACCCACCTCTAAAGGATGACAAGAAGGAATTTTTGGCTAATATAGCACGTTTTCACCCCCATACTTGCAGGATTGACCACACGTGAAACATATTTGCACATATAGCACCATTGCCGCGCGGCTACTGTGCGGAAACGCCCGCCCCGCCGCCACATCATCCCTTGCCGCACGGCGGCCATGCGGCAACGGCCCTCAACCCGCCATGTGTCGCTAGGTTAGTGTCGACCGAAATTAATTAGGATTTCACGGCTGTTTGTAGGAATTTTAAAATATAGCAAATAAGTTCAAAAAATTATGAAATTTTTTGTGGAGCCTCTCAACAGTGTACTTACTTGTGTAAAATTGTTATAATTTTATTCTTTCAGAATTTCTCGCTATTTCGTATAAGTTTCCTGTTTGTGCGAGAACAAAAAAATCAACAGAAGATCATGTCATATGTTGTTTGCACAAACATCCGGATGAGACCCTCCCTCCATCTATCTTTCTTTTTCACCGAAAGCGCAAGCAATCTTGTCATCCCGTCACCTCCATTAAATCCTTGTCTCTCCTGTCTACTCTATCAAATCTTTCGTCTCCCCAGAAATGCATAGCAAACTTAATTGACGCGAGCGAGATAATGATTCCCTCCCGCAACGGCTATAAATTAGAGCGAGCAAGCGCTCGTTCATTTCTGTCAATTATATTTTTGGGAACATTTCAGTGTTATTAATCGCCGTCGTTCACAGGTAGTTTGGTCGTAATTTTTAATTTACAGTGTTAATTAGTTACGAAATAATTAGTAGTAATTAGTTATTAAATTAGTGTACATTAATTTGTAATGTTAGTTTGGTCGTAAAGCGAAATCAAATAATAAGAAATGCATTCACCGAAGAACAGAGAAGCATAATCTAATTAAGCTAGCTTATCATGTAACTTGTTACCCCAATAAAACTACTCTGCAATTAAAAAACTAGCATGTTTAATTTACAATCTTTTATGGTCATTAGCCACCTTCTCACTAATATTCCCTCTATTGCATGTGTGGCAAGCTGTCTCTACCGGCTCTTCTGGAACACTTCTACGATAAAGACCACCAGTGCAAGCTATGGATCGCCGCTGACACGAATGACCCTCCGCCCTTGGTGCTTCGAGAGGGGAGGGATTACTGGAAGCTGAACGATCGCTACATCCCGATCCTACTAGAGACGGGCTTTGTTGCCCCTTGTGAGGTTGGTGTCCGTCGGACGTCGAATCACCCTAAACGTCAGCCTGCTGTCGGCACTTGTCGACAGGTGGAGGTCCGAGACGCACATCTTCCACTTTCGTGGAGTGAGATGACAGTCACCTTGCAAGACGTCTCGCTCTTGACCGGTCTCCCGATCTGGGATGAGCCACTTGTTCCGGGCCCTCCAGGTGAAGACTGGAAAGCCGAGCTGGAGCAGCGGTTCGGCCAACCTCTCCCAGAGCGTGTACATGGTGTCCCCCGGACTTGGCTGAGGCGGTTCAGTCAGTGCCCACAGAGTGCACCTCATGAGGTCATTGTGACGCACCTTGTTACTAACCTTCTCTAGCTCTTTGGTTGGGTCCTGTTCCCAACCACAGGACGATTTTTGCTACCCCAGTTTCGTCCGCGTCGCCGAGTCTGGTAGACGCGAGGGCTAGGCCGATGCCTCAGTACAGCTAGGGAAATGAAATCCTGCTCGCTCGCTCGCTCTAATTTATAGCCACTGCGAGAGGGAATCCTTATCCTGTGCGTGCTAATTAAGTTTATCATGCATTTCGGGGGAGATACAGATTTGATGTAGTAGACGAGAGAGACAAGGATTTAATGGAATAGATGGAGTTGACGGGATGTCAAAATCGCTTGTGCTTTCGATGGAAAAGAAAGAAAGACAGATGGAAGGAGGGCGTCATTCGGATATTTGTGCAAACAACACATGGCACGATTTTCTGTTGATTTTTTTGTTCTCACACAAACATGACACTTAAACGATATAGCAAGAAAAATTCTGAACGAATAAAATTATAAAAAAATTACACAAGCAAATACACTGTATCGGGAGGCTCCACATAAAATTTCATAATTTTTTAAACTCATTTGCTATATTTTAAATTTCGTACAAGCAGTAAACCCTAATTTTAGCCGAGCCCTAACTAACCCTAACTTGGACACGTGGCGATTGTCACCGTTGTCATGTTCTCAGCCTTGTGCAATGAGTGACGTATGTGGGCGAGGGAGGCTAGTGGCGGCGTGAGGCGTTGTCACTAGCGGTTATCTGACAGAGTTCTTTGTCTGACAAAGAACAGTCGACGTGGCGGGGGAGGCTACGTGGCGGCGGGGGTGGCATTGCCGCACGACGGTCGTACGGCACCGATTGCCGTACGGTGGCCGTGCGGCAATAGGCTGACGTGGCAGGTAGGGGTGCAAGCGGGGAGGCTACGTGGCTGCGGGGGAGGAGTTGCTACACGACGGTCATACGGCAACGGTTACCGTACGGCAACAGACTGACAGGGGGCTATGTGGCGGGCAGGAGGCTACGTGGCGGCAGGGAGGCGTTGCCGCACGACGGTCGTACGGTAGTGACCGTGCGGCAACAGGCTGAGATGGCGGGCAAAGAGAGGCCACCTGGCGGTGGCCGTGCGACAACAATGCTATATCTGTAAATATGGTTCGCGAATGGTCAATACTGCAAATTCGTGATGTGATGAAAAGGTGCTATATTAGTAAAAAAAAAAATTCGACAATAAGCACGTCAAGCCAAAACAATGCAGTGACAGACCAACAAGAATACGTACAAACCCCAACCAACGATATTATACAAAAGTACTACTAGAAAAATCCGAACTGTTAACTACTTAGTCGCTGGCCATAGACCAATGCAATCGCTTTTTCTAAGAGCCACCAACTCCACACGAAAAGCACATACATCACTGCATCAGTCTATCCGCCGAACCAAGGCCTAAAACCCTGAGAAAACCACCCAAAATTAAGAAGCGTAAGAAATCTCACCTCCCTCCCTGGGTGGAAGGGGATCTCAGGTCCACCGGACACCTCGACGGCCACAACTCCGGCAAGCTACACAGAAATGAACGAAGAAAAACATCAGAAACCACATCCATTTCACCAGATCGGGATGTTCAACCAGATCTAACCGAGCTAGAAGGCGAACCTGGTAGAGATCGGCGTAGGAGATGGTGGGGATCTCCTCCTTGATGGGCTCGAGCATCCGCACCGCGATGTCCAGCCCCGCGTTGGCGCCGTGCGCCTGCTCCGCCGGCTTCTTCATCGTCCCGAACGGGCCGCCCGTCCTCGACGACACGTCGAACGTCCCCGCGGAGTGCCACCTGCGCGACGATCAAACGAAACGCCGGATCACCCCACAGAACCTTCTCGAAAGGTCCGGATAGGACGGAGGAGGAGAGACTTACGCGAGTCGGAGCATGAAAGGGGCGCAGCTCTTCTCGGCGATGAGGGTGCGGAGCTTGCGCCTGGCCTTATCGACGGCCTCCTGGTACTCTGCGCTCACGGCCGGGTAGTTCTTCGCCATGGCTGCTGCGACTGAGAGCTGAAGCTTTCCGGATCGGAGAATGCGATGGAGCGGAGAAGGGGACAAGACCACAAGGCTTTTGGGGCAAATGGAAGCCACGCTCCCCTGGTTTATATGGTGTGAAGGATGCGTTCATCCTGGAGAGAAAGGAAGCTTCTGGTGGGGCGCCTCCTGGCCGTCGATCTGGGTGATCCTGCGGTTGGAAGAGCGGTACACCTGGACGCGCGTGATAGGTACGCATTAGTAATGGGAAACGGACGCGCGAGTTACGGATTCGCCCCTGCGTGTTAGGACGATTTGGTCATTTTGAAGGGAGGACCCGCGCCAAGTCTGCGAAGGGATGGTTCACGCCTTCACGGGCTGGTAGCACACGTGGCGTGAGACGGTTGGTGGCCCGGTTGGAATTGATCCGGATTATTGTTGCGTCGGTAACGCCGGCCCGTCATTCTCGGGCAGCGCGCCGGCCGGTCTGATCCTTTTGCTGTGTGCTACTGTGCTGGCTCGCGTAATTTATCGTCGCCCACTCGTCCTTCATTTGCTTCTCCATGGTGGTATCTTGGTCATTGGTGAACAGACGCAGTTGGAACGACTAGCAATGGGTACACCGGACCATTGGGACGAAGATCCGTTTCTCATTCAGAGGCTTGGTCTAAATTTTCATCTTGCTTCAGTCATTCAGGTGCCTCTTTCTGGATCCTATTCTCGTTCAGAGGTTTGGTCTAAATTTTCATCTTCATTCGGTCATTCGGGTTCCTCTTTCTGGACCCTTTTGTCATTCGGAAGCTTTGTCCGATTTCTCGTGTCCTTCCATAACTAGCTGATACATACTTGGGATACGGTGCATTACACTAGCGTGCAATAAAATGTTCTACTATGTAAATAAGGAAATCATATGAGTAAGAGATCACAGATCGTTATCACTAGACATACAGTGCAGCGGAAGAAGAGTTGAAACAGTCCGATACAACATTGTATGTCGATGTAATCGAAATAGTCAATCATCCAACGTCCTTGATCGTCGATCGTCTCCTAGCTTCGTCCAGCTTACTTCTTCTCCATTAAGATAAAACACAAACCCAGTGTAACATCCCAAATTCCGAGTTTAAAAAAAAATCTTTTGTATAGATTAGGTCCTCGAAAAATTTCACCGATTTTCCTTGAATTTAATAAAGCTTGATTGAGAATTTTTGAAATTAAAATAATTTAATATGATTAATGTAAACTTCAGTTAAATAAAAACTGTGTTAATTGGGTTACCCAAGACCCAATTGTCGACGATCGAGTCGCCGATCTTACGAAAATATAGAGAAAAATGTCACAGATCTCCTGGGAGAGAATGTGGCTGCTCTTTATAGATATGAACTAGATGTTTACAAGGGGGTATCTACGACCCAGCTGGGGACTAATCCTAATTACACTAAATGTGATCCTTGCTATGCTAATCAATCAGACTTAAATCATGAGTATAAGGCTGATTGCGTTGCTCTAATCAGATGTAGGATGATCTGATCTTCGATGTCTGTTCTTTGTCCTCGCTCCATCCTTATATAGTTTCTAAAGGGGTGGCAGTTACTCCTAGGGAAGACGTCATTTGCGAAGCGTTGCGACTGGTCGGAGCGAGACGACAGTTCATAAAGTATCAACTACTCTGTGGTTAAGTGACTGTAACTCTGTGAGACACTCAACCACACGATGGTTGTTGTCAGTGTCTTAGGATTATGTAACGTCGTATGCTATGGAATATACAGCACGTGTTTCATTCATCACACGGTAAAGAATATACCTAGAATTGGATCCAGATAGCAGTTCGTAACTTTTTCGAGCAGCTACCTGGTCGAAAACTAGGCACATGACCTTGTCCGACCAGGGTACCCATTATGTAACCTCTGGAATCCTGACGACCAGTGAGGTCGTTACCCTTAGGGGTTACGACCATGAAGACGTATGGTCTTTTATTATGTATTAAAGTATTACATAGAGGTTTTAATCCTCGTCAGCTAGCCCCCAAACTTTAAATGAATAGGTCGTGTGAACACTTTATTCCGACGAAGTCGTATCTGGCATACCCTCATTTAATGCCGTGACATACGAAGTGGTCTATATTCACTTTAAAGTTGAGAACTTGCCTTGGGAACCAAAGAGTTTTTCTGTCTGTTGGGAAAAAAAGGCTTTCTCCGTTGGACTTTAAGCAACTCCCAATTCAATTTAAAGATCAGAAGCTATAATATCCCCACTGTTGGGCTTTAGAGCTTTTACGCTTTCAGATCTTCCTTCAATTCTCTTTAGTTCCTTGTCAAGAAACCTTTCCGACCTCTGCTTTCTTTTCCGCCCAAAGCACCCTCCGACCACTTATTCATTCCTTTGAGAGCTTTCATCATGTCGGATCAAATCACAAAGTGGGTGGCCTCAGATCTGAGCGAGAAAAAGCTTGAGGCGCTAGAGAAAATCGGAATGCTCCCGGACAAGAATCTAGTCAAATGGAGGTCAGCGGCCGGAGAGCACTATCTAAGCCGTGACGATGGGGAAATCCCAATTTTCCTCGCCTACATCGAATGCGGGCTGAGGGTGCCGGTGCACAAATTCCTCCCCCGTGTGCTAGAGTACTGCAGGGTGGAGTTGGTGAATTTGGCTCCGAACTCCATCGCCAACATTAGTATCTTCGCCTATTTGTGTGAGGCATACCTGGGAGTGCGACCAAACTTAAAACTCTTCAAGTATTTCTATCGAATGGCGATGTCAGGAAGATCCACGGTGGTTCCTGTAGAATGCACGCTGCGCCTTCACGACGGGAAGGCCGACGAGTACATCCAAATGTACCCGAAGTCCTCGTGGTCGTCATAGAAAAAGAACTGGTTTTACATAACAGTTACGAGTGACGATGGCCTCTACTTCGCCGGAGTTAGGGCAAACGAGAATCCTAAGTGGAGGGGGACCGTGGAGAAGATAGAGAGGGTCGGAAGGTGTATGGATGCCATTCAAGATTTAAGGATCAAGGGCTTGACTTCCTGGCATGTGGTGAGGAATTTCACCAAACGCCGAATCAGTCCTCTGAAACTCCGAACACAACCCCTGCTCTAGTTCACTGGTCGTGATGAAGCAATCACAGACTCACAAGATGGTAAGTTTTTGAAGAAGCTCCGACCAGTATAATTTATAAATAGATTATCATAAAACCTTAAAATTTCTTCTGTCTTTTTTTGAAGCCCTTTCTCTTGAAGAAATTAGAGAGCGGGTCAAAATGATCTGCGTCGGGGAGCCTGGTGAGAAGGCTGCATTTCTCGGCATCTTGGTGATGGTCTCTACTGAAGAGAGACTAGCGAGACTTAAGGTAGATAATCAATTGTCCTTTATCATATATATATAGGACGCTCGTTTCATACTCCTAGGAGTATGTGTAACGCCCCGACTAAGAGGTCTCCAGACTTGGCTGCAACAGGACCCAGGAGGTCCTATCACGGCCAAACCAGGAGGCCTCCAAATCTGGCCGCGACCGGGCCCAGGAGGACCCAGACACGACTGGACCTGGGAGGTCCTCAAGACCACCCGGGAGGTCCTTCAAGACCACCCGGAGGTCCGAAGGTGGGCGTGGGATGTGGGGTGATCCCAAGTGCAACGACCTGCCCCAGTGGAGGTCAAGAGACCAAGCCCGAGGTGGTCGTGAGACTTAGCATGACTCCAAGTCCTCTGTGCTAACTGAACTAGTCCCAAAGATCAGTGGCTAGCTCGCACAGCATACAACAGTGGTAACAAACATCCAACGTGTACTTTATTAATAACAAAGGAGTTGATTACAAGAGGGCTTACAAACTAGAAAACAAATTACAACAGAAGATTAAACAGGCAGGCCACCCGATACGCCACAGGCAATCGGCTGGAGGGCGCATCCTAGTCGACCAGGACCTCTTGGTCCACTACGCAGGCCACCTCAAGCTCTCTTTCCCCTGCTAGAAACAATATCAAGGAAGAGTGAGCACAATAACCATGCTCGCAAGTTACACCCATTAGATAACAAAATGACATGCATAAATGGATATCACAAGAGAAGGCATAATATGGTTGGTTTGCATAAAGCCAAGTTTATTTCCGATTACAAGTATTAAGTTCCAAAACATAATACAATAATTTAAATTCATTTTTCCATAAAACAGTTTTACAGTTGGATAGCTTTCATCAACAAGTGGTGAATGATACCCTCCTGTCACAAGGCTCCCCGCCCACAAACCATGGGATAGAAATCCCAAAACCGTTTTTATCAAACCTTTTGAAAACAAAACCAAGTCCAACTTTGAGTGGCTTTGCTAGCACGTCCATGACCGTGGACACAGCTATTTGAATAGTTTTCACTCTGCAAAGGTTGTACACTTTACCCACATGACATGATTTCTCTAGTTTGTTTGGCGACCGGCAATGCCACCACTCACTTCCGAAGGTAAGTGGTCTAGAGCTTATGACAAGGCCTTTACAATGCATCATTCCACCACCGTTCACCCTCGCTAAGGTTTCGCTCCCCCCTGTGGATAGAAACCCAACGGGGTTCAGGGGACCCCCTCTTGCGCCAGGTGGGAACAATAGTCATCAAAGACTTTGTCAAAAAGAACGGCCATGAAAGACCTCCCACGTACCAACAGGATCAACAGCGATGGAACTTTATAAATTAGTTAGCCAGGTCCCCTCCCCATACTCAGGACATGTGGTTGCACGGTGAGGCATAGCCCATTATAGGCATAGCAAAGGAACGCTCAAAGGCCGATCCTCAACTGACTTGGGCGACTTCCACAAATCCTGGGCCTCGTCCATAGAAATGGATCGATCCCGTGCATGAACATGCACCCATCCAAACAATCAATTCGTCCAAGTCCAAACCAATTTTCCTTTTCTTTGCTTTTCAAAGACATTTTGCAAACTACCACGACAACCTAATGTCATGGATTAAAACATTTAGACAACATTGGTCTTTTGGCAATAAAACTCCCAAATCAAGATTTTGGTCTAAGCATCACTAAGCCTTAAGTTTTGCAATACATGCTAGTTCATACTAATGTACCAACTAGCTTTTACTACGGTGACAAAGGGTGATCAATTCAATAATCAAGATTGGTTGTACAAAGGAATTAGGAGTAACTACAAAGTTAAAGCATGTGTTGAAATACTTGAATTAAAATAAGTATGCAGTAATTTTTGAAGCAGAACTTAAATAATTTAAGATACTGGGTGCAACATGATCAAGAGTGTAACTTGTCTTGCTCGAAAGCTTAAGGATCTATTCCTTCATAGAGCTCAGGCTCCCTGGAGACGACGCAATCCACACGAGAATGAAGTAAAGCAGAATCAAATAACAACCAAATAAGATCCAAATAAACTCCAATCAAACTGAATAGCAAAGAACAGAACAAGAAGAATCAGAAAAGGGCTCTCCGGAGGAGGTCCGACGGGTCTGAACCATGAAGATATTTAAACCAACAAAGAGATCGGGACTAAAGGAAATCCAAACAAAAGACACGAGGGGAGGTCTGCTGCCTAGGAGGACATAGCCCGAGCAGGGGAAAGGAGGTTTGGACACAAGGGAAGGCCCAAGCAAAGAGGAGGTCTAAACCAAAGAGGCCTAGGCGCAAGGGAGGTCTTGATTCAGGGGAGATCTAGACTCGAAAGAAATCTGGACATAGAGGAAATGTCCAAACAAGAGAGGGGTCTGGGCATACAGGGAATGCCCAAACATAAGAAGGTCCGGACATAGGAGGATGTCCAAACAAACAAGAAAAGGGGGGATCTGGTCGCAAAGGAAATCTGGACACAAGGAGAGGTCCAAACTCAAGGCGGTCTGGACTCAAGGAGATGACAAAACAAGAGGGAGGTTAGGAAAGAAAGAACTGGGCTAAGACATGAGCAGATATAACAGAGAAAGGGTGAGACTACTCCAGAGCTCAAACAACTCCAAATAAACCAAGCTTTGGATTAGTTGAAGTTCGGTTTGGTCATTTTAAACACTTGAATTCTGTAAATCTCAAGTTAAGCTTTAGGGCTTCAACAAAACCAAATGGTTCTTTTTATTTTTTTTGAAAATCTTCAAAAAGACTCAGAAAATTAGGGTGTTACAGTATGTACCCCCACTTCCAATATATTACTTAAATGATCGTATTATACTTCTTTATCACTTTCAGTATACTTAAATATCAATTATAGGATACTCCAATGTGACTTGATTGAAAAATTTCCATTTGTGTCCTATATTTTTGTTATATACCCTTTTTCATATATAAAAGAAGTATATACACAAATTTTGCTATAAAAAGTGTACTTTAATGAAATTTATCATGGAGCTCACTTTGGGGTATCTTATAATCATTATTGGAGTATGCTCAAATTGATAAAGAGGTATCATCATACGATTTAAATGGTATATGAGACGTGGGAGTACGTACTCCCAGGAGTACCATACCATTTTCCTATATATATATACATACTCCGATCAGTTTATTGATCTTGCTCTTAATTTTGTAGGCGGTCATATTGAAAATCATATAATCTAGTGAGGATCGTAATCCTATCGTGGTTTCGATCGATTCCTGCCTAGAGGCCTTGGAAGAAGATGATTCTTCCGAGGTAAAAGAGCATTTGAAAGAAGATATATACACTTCGATAGAAGATTTCATCACCTAATCAAACTTATTTTTTGACTTAGGTGGGAGAAATTGAGGGTCCGCAGAACAAGGCTGCGGGAATCGTAGACCCTAGAGTGGTTGTTCACGACCTAACAGTTGTTACTAAAACAACTGATCTGGATGTCGATGAAACCACACCCTTCGAACAGATGGTTAGGGACGCTATCCTCGACCAGTTGGTCGAGAATATCGCTTCCGACCTCATGTTGGAAGATGTGAGGGGTTTAACCAACCCTGCCAGCTCAGAACCAGTGAAATTGGTTGAGAAGAAAAGGAAGGCCAACTGTACAGAATTTACTCCACCGCGTTTCAAGGTCAAAACTAAAAATCGACTAGGTATGTATAAACGAAATAATCATATGAGTGCATACCTTTAAAAGTCTTTGATGATTTGAAGTTTTGATTTTCCTTTCTTCTTTCTGTACAAATCTTTCGGTGTTCCGATCATTTCCGACCAAAATGTTGCTGAGGAACAGATACCCGAGGAAGTTTCCATCCAAAGAACTTCTCATGAAAAAACTCTTGAAGAAATAGTGGTCGAAAAAGCCTCTGAGCAAGTGTTGGTGCCAGCGGTCGTTCAGGATCTAGTGGTGATTCTAACTCCATCTGCGGAGGTAGATGCCCCTGAAGACCTTCGACAGATTCTGACCCCTGTTGATAATCCCTCTCGAGCCGACAAGTTCCCTTTTTGCCCCCGATTTATCGAGGATAAGGAGCTTGACGAGATTTGGGGAAAAATATAGGACCATCAAGCCAAGATAGGTTCTTATACAATTTTTGCCGATTATAATGATGAGCCAATTCGGGTAAGTATCCACGACCAGTTCCATAGTTTCTCCACTAAGAAGTTTATAAGAAACTTAATGAAGAATGCTATTTGTGTAGCACATGGTCAAGAATTTTGCTGTGGTCGGAGGACTGACCCAGCGAATCTAGCTCCTGGAGCGAAAACACTACGAATTAGAAAGTAAGAACTTTCTTCTTCAATACTTTGTTCTTTTATTTAATTATTCTCCCTTATCATATTTGATAGATTTGGAGAAAATAAAAGAAGAGGTCGCGGCTGATAAAACCAGAATAACCCAATTTGAGGAAGAATGATAAGCTAAGGACCGGTGGGTCGCAGACGTGACGACCAGGTACAAGGGAGTCGTTGAGACTCTTGAAAAGAAGATTGAAGGTAATTGGTCATAAACTTGACCAGCATATCATCTCTTCTAATCATACTTATTCACTATTTGTTTTATTTGTGCAGAGCAAACTCAAACACTAAATAGAACAAAGAAGGCTCTAGAATTTGAACAAGACAAGGAGACAACTCTTGTGCAAAACCTTGACGAAAAGTCCATGTACTTAACAAAATGATCTTTGATATGGGATCAGGATCGAGTCTGCCTATCTTAAGAGATCCAACAGAGAAAATGAACTATTTAGGCCAACTTCTGGAAGATCTCAATGGCCTGCTCAAAACTACTAGAGAAAACTATGCCCGGACAATAAAAGAAGCTGTGGCCAGCGAAGTTAGTTTTGCTTTGGCAAAATTAAAGGCTTCCGACCACTCTACCAATCTCCAAGTTGTTGAAGAAGATTTCAACTGCCTGCCTGATGAGGCGACCAGGTTTCTCGAGGAAGTAAAACCTCTCGGAGACAAGGTTGTAGAGGAAATGGAGGTTGGATCTCTGTCAAGCAGCAACTTGTCTAGAGATATCCAGGAGTAGGACATTATAATATAAGAATTATGAAATATATAAAACTTACCTTTTGGCCATCAACAAGTCTTTTGTTTATCCTTTTGACTTTTGAAGTACTCATATATTCTCTAGCCCCCAACTAATTTATAGTAGAAGAACTTTACTATATAAGCAGTAAGCCAATAAAAGAGAACTTTAAAGTCTCAACCATTATTTTGAAGGCATATACCGATTATATTATAAAACCGATCGTAGCAATACTAGGTAATCAATTTGGTCGGAACCAGTGTATGATTTCGACTAGTTATAAATCTGTTTTGTAGTAATCGGAATACCAAACAAAATAGTATATGGTAGGAAGAAAAAGACTTGCTTTGATGAGAAAAGAAATTATGCAAAATGTATGCAATGGATGACAAGTAATCTTATTTATATATAGTATCAAAAACTGGTCGGAAGAACTGCTACGAACTGAAGACATGAAAGACATTTCGTGAAAACGTGTTTAGGCTCAAGTCCGACTGGCAGTGAGGATCGTAAGAAAACAACCGTCGCTAGGAAGCTCCTTCCAGTGGGCAGGACCACGTGCGAAAAAGGAGAGACTTCGACTAGGAGACTTTCCGTGTCCCAACCAGTAGCCAAACGAGAGTAGAATAGAATATTTGAAATGAGGAAATATAGCCTTCACAATCTTGAGCATATGAGTCACTACATGAAGTTATTTGTAATATGCTCTGATTACTCGTATATTTCTTTAAGAAAAGAATGTGGTCGCGCATGAGAATCATTCAGGAAATGATCACGATTAGGACCTATACAACTGATAACTTAAAAGTCATTACTAAAGAGTAATAGAGATCCTTGTAAAGGATGTCGAAGAGAAAATTGTCTTCTCCGACCAGTGTAAATAACAACGGTAGATGACCAGAGTATATGTACAGATATATAAACAATATCACTCGTCAAAATAAATAAAGGAATGACTAATCTTTATTTAACTGAAAATAACTGAAAGAATATGCAAAATAATTTAAACAAAGAACTTATGCAATTGATCAATGTTCCGAGAATTAGACAAAACTTGCCCATCAGAAGAAGAGTTAGTTGTCAGCCTAAGTTACCAGTCAACAGCAGGATCTCCTCAACTCCAGGAGTGTCTTCGAGCACCGATCAAGGAGCCCTGTTAGAAGCAATCGAGTTTCAAGATGCCTTCCTACCAACAACCGGTTTGTTAAGTTTTTGTCGAAGTGAGAAGTCGTAGAATTCGTTGCCTGGTGTGACATGTGTCAGAAGGTAAAAGCAGAACATCAGAGACCAGCAGGTCTGCTGCAACCTTTGAAAATTCCAGAGTGGAAGTGGGAAGAGATCGGAATAGATTTCATTACTGGTTTACCCCGGACTCAATTGGGTTACGATTCGATTTGGGTAATAGTGCATCGTTTGACTAAAGTTGCCTAGTTTTTGCCAGTCAAAACCACTCACTCAGGAGACCGCCTGGCAGAGCTATATATGTTAAGGATTGTCAGTTTGCATAGTGTGCCCAAGAAGATAGTGTCAGATCGAGGATCTCAGTTCACCTCTCGTTTTTGGCAAGGCTTGCATGAAGCCTTAGGGACTCAACTGAATTTCAAGATCTTCATCGCCCTCGCACGGATGGACAGACTGAAAGGGTTAATCAAATATTGGAAGATATGTTGAGAGCTTGTGCTTTAGCTAATGCTACCAGTTAGGATAAGAGTTTGCCGTATGTAGAATTCTTGTACAACAACAGTTATCAAGCTAGTTTGCAAATATCCCCATTTGAAGCTTTGCATGGTGCAGAATCCCGTGGAATTGGTCAGAAACAGTTGAGCGTTTGGTTTTTGGGCCAGATATCATTCAAGAGGCAGAAGAACAAGTGTCTATGATCAGAGAAAGATTAAAGAAGAACAAGTGTCTATGATCAGAGAAAGATTAAAGATAGCTCAGTCGAGGCAGAAGAGCTATGCTGATAACCGTCGTCGTGATCTCAGCTATGAATCAGAGGAGTTTGTTTATCTTCGAGTTACGCCACTCGGAGGTGTAAAGAGGTTTCATGCCAAAGAGAAGCTTGCCCCTCGGTATATTGGTTCATTCAAGATTTTGGATTGTCGTGGAGAAGTAGCTTAATAGTTAGAGCTGCCGCAATCGTTAGTAGGAGTATATGATGTCTTTCATGTCTCTCAGTTGAAGAAGTGTTTTCGTGTGCCAGAAGAACAAGCCCCGTTGGAATCAATTGAGTTGAAGGAAGATCTCACTTACAAAGAGCAGCCAGGCAAGATTTTGGATGTCGCAGAGCGTCAGACCAGAAGCAAGACCGTTTGTTTTTGCAAGGTTCAGTGCAGCAACCACTCAGAAGGTGAAGCCACGTGGGAGCGTGAAGAAGAGCTGAAAGCCGAGTTTCCAGCCTTTCCTATAGCCAGCCTGAATCTCGGGGTCGAGATTCCTTTAAGGGGGGAGGTTTGTAACATCCCAATTTTCTGAACTTTAAAAATCTTTTGAATAGTTAGTAGGGAGAAAATTCACCATTTGGATTTATTTGATTTTAATTTAAAAGCTTAATATTGAACCTTGTGCATCAAAACAATTTAATATGATTAAAGTCAACATGAATAATGGTCAAAACTATTTTATTTGGATTCTATGTGCTTGGATATATTTTTTAGAATTTTTCCAAGTTCATTTGCTATTTTCTTTTATTTGAATTTTCTGGTATTTTCTAAAATAGAAAACCTATTTAAAAATCCCAAACAGTCTTTGGGCTGATTCCCAACTCGGTTGGCCCATCTCCTCCGTTTCAAATTTAACTCCTTTGGCTTGGCGCTCGGCATTTTTTTTTCATGCAATTGCCTCACAAGATGTTCGTCTTCACTCACCGACGCGTGGACCCCGTCGTCGAGTCTTAAATCTCCGTTTCAGCTTCGTCCTTGTGGAGCCGTGTGCGTCATCCACCATTGCCGAGTTTCAAAGCTTCGTCCGACAATGCGTTTTCGCATTTGTTTTGCTTCTAGAAATCACAGAGGATCTTATCCCTAACTCTTCCGCACCCGAATTTGGTAGAATCAAATCCCGTATGTCCTTCTATCTCTAACTCTATCTCGTGGCCGCTTCGGACTCCTTTGGGGGTTTCCAAATCCATGCCAGCCGCACCCTATAAAAGGGACCTCAAGCATCGCCTGTACCTCCTGATCCCGAATCCCAACCCCGTTCTCCTCCTAAAGCCCTAGAGGCGGCGCAATTGCAAAGTTAGGGTTTTGGTGCTGAAGCTTCGTTCTTCGAAATTCATCGCTGCCGGTCATGCTCCGCCTCCGTGGATTGCACCACCGCCTTCCCCGTCACCAGAGCTTCCTCGGGAACCCTCCCTTTGCTCTGGAGCTTCGTTGGTGCTCGTTCCCTTTGCTCTGGAGCTTCGTTGATGCTCGTTCCCGACAACCACCGTGTTTGTCCTCCGCTCCGGCATCAATTCCGGCCACCTCCGCCACTCTTCGGTGCCAACACAGGTAGCCCCAAGTGCGCAATAGCTCCTTTACGCAATGTGCGCACTCGCCGCCGACTAGACGCCGCCGCTCGCCGTTGTCGGTCAAGCCCGAAGCCTCACCGCCGGTTGCATGCGTGTACGTCCACTTGGCTCGCCACATCAGCGTATGCGTGTGCGTGTCAGTCCACATAGGCGCTGACTCAGCCGCCATGTGCACGAGCATGCCACCTAACCGCACCATCCAGATCCAATCCAGTGTGGACTCAGTTCACATGAGCCGTCTCACCGACATGTGGGTCCTACATGTCAGAACCCCTTTTGATTTCTTTTAATTCTGAAATTCTCTTGATGACATCATTAATCCGGAATTTCTAATAGGAAAATAATTAGGGTTAATTCTGAAAATCCTTTTTAGGGTTTCTTTTAGTTTCAAACTTCCAAAGCCTATATCTTTTGCATCCGAACTCTGATTGAGCCCATTCAAATTTCTAAATTCAAGATCTATTTATTGGGGTTTTTTATTTCATTTTTGGAGTTTATTTTTCCTCTGTTATTTATTTGTTTTGGTTTATCTGCTTGTTTATGAGTAGACGTTGATACTTCAGGATGTTCTGATCAAGAAGGAGCTGAAGATCAAGACAGTAGAAGATTAAAGATAAATAAGATTATCATTGCTATAGCAAGGCAAGTTATATCTTTGATCATATTGAACCCAGTTTTCTAAAATTACTTTGATTCAAATTATTGCATTTACTTTAAGTATTTATTTAAATGCTTTTGGGTGTAGTTATTATCTCATTTGTTATATCCACCTTGTCTATTTGTTATGTCGTAATCTTTTGTCACCCTAGATTGGTTTATTTAGTTGATAATATCGTATCACCAACGTGGGTTGGTTAGATACGATTAGATTGCTTAGTCATGCTACGAGTCATCATCTCCTGTAAGTTGCAAATATAAACTTGACTAAGTGATTATGGAACTATGTGATAAAATTGTGTGTACTATGTACTATTACTCGTTGATGGCATATGTTGCACTTAACCAACAGGGTGGAAAATGATTTAGACTGAGGCAAGTGGTGGATACTGTGTGCCACTTTTGGTGGAGCTGTGTGCATGGGCTTAATAACCTGTGTGCGTAGGGATTTGTAGCAACTTGGAAGTCTTGTCCTGGTCAATTAAGGACTTAACTTTGTGCGCCATTGAACTGGGTCTTTTGTACAACCACATGCTTGATGGGACGGGCCTAACTTAGTAAGTTATGGAGTCTTAACATCGATTACTCAGGTGGTAGGTTAGGCTGTGTTGCATGGGCGGAGGTGTGCTACCAAGTAGTCACATCACGGGGCGGTTCGCCGTGTCCCTGTCCAACGATGTTTGTCGGACTTACTTCCTGTGTAAGGTAGTCTGGCGTAAAGCACATCGGGAGTGTCAATGCTTGAGATGTAGTTTCTGAAAGGTTTTGTTGTGATCAGCTCCGTACAAGTTGATTGCATCTTGTGGGTAAAGTGTACAAACTCTACAGAGTGTTAAATCAATCTATTCGAATAGCCGTGTCCACGGTCATGGACATGCTCGGGGATTTTACACGAGGGGTAGATTTTCATAAAAACTTTGGGAAGGGAGCTATGTGATCTAAGTCATATGGCTATGTGAATAACCTGTTTAGGCTATGTGTCTTTGTGAAAATAACTATTAAATTGTTATTGTCTATTTGTTTTGAATTATGCTTTCAATCTATTATTCATATTCAAATTGCAAATATTGCATTTATGCAAAAGAACCACAGAAGTCATTCCTTTGGAATAAGCCATCATGTATATTTGCATTTCTGTGGTATGACTTACGAGTACGGTTGTGTACTCATGCTTGTTGTAAAACATGCAACAGAAGTGGAAGAATCGTCAGTCAACAAGGTTTACTTCAAGGATCGTGGAGAACTAGGTCGTGCTACCCCAGCCGATTGCCTGTGGGCATATGGATGGGCTTCACTGAAGTTATTCCGTTATGTTCCGCTGCAGCTTAATTGAGCTTTTCGCCTTTTGAGGCATTAATTGTAAGCTTTGAACTTAAGGTCTTTACTCTGATATTTATTGTTATTTGCCTATTTATTAGTCATCTTTGTATATAGAAATGATATCTCATCGATGTTGCCACTGTGTACACTAGCGTGATCCTAGATTAGTGCATTACACAGAGGGTCCAAAATTGCATTTTTGGATCCCGACAGTTGCAAAAGGCTAAGAAAGAGGAATTATTTGTAAAGTTTGTGCTTGCTGATGTACTTGTTGGCTATGAAACTGACATTGTACGCACTTCTTCACGAGCTCTTTTGCATCATGAAGGGCAGTTGGCCAATAGTATCCTTGTCTAAAGGCTTTATTGACCAGTGTTCTATAGGAATGATGTGCTCAACAGACTCCTTCATGAATGTCGGTTCGCAATTTAATACCATCCGCTTGAGATATGCATCTCATCAACACCCCGTGAGATCCTCATTTATACAAGGTACTTTCAATTAGAGTGTATGATTTGGCTTTTCGTGCTATACGATTAGCCTCTACATCATCTTCCGGAATTATGTCATGCTGAAGATAATTGTAGATCGATGTCATTCAATTTCTACCTTGATCGTGACAGCGCCAACCGTCAACGACCTGTGGAGCATCCATGTTCTCACGATCGGTTTGTACGACCTATAAGGAAGCATGTATGTTCTCGGAAAGCTCGATCACCGAGGGTGAATCGAGTTGCTCTAGAAAAAAACTCTGGACGGGATGGTTGACCTCGTGGAGGTCATCCGTGCCAACTAGTCTGCCAGAAAGTTTTCCTTTCTAGGAATACGTTGGATCTGGAAACCGAAGAAGTGCTTTTCGAGTTTTCGTACTTCCGCCAAATAAGATGACATCTTGGTACTCGAGCATTGATACTCTTTCCCTATTTGATTCGCTACTAGTTGAGAATCGCCTTTCGCTAGTAATCTGCGAATTCCGAGCGAATGAGCTGCTCGGAGTCCTGCCAGTAAACCTTCATATTCTGCCACATTGTTTGTAGCAGAAAAATTTAACTGGATGGCGTAATTGATGTGTTCACCAGTAGGGGATATCAAGACAACTTCAGCCCCCGAGCCTTTGAGCATCAAGGAACCGTCAAAGTACATTATCCACTCATCATGGTGTTCGTACTCGGACTCTTGGGTGGGATCTGGGTTTGTCCATTCGGCAATGAATTCTGCTACTGCCTGGGACTTGATTGTTGTTCGTGAGATGAAATGGAGGTCGAACGCTCCTAGCTCAATCGCCCATTTTGCTATTCGTCCTGATGATTCCCTATTTCCAAGGACTTGACCGAGGGGATGTCCGGTTAGCACGACCACTTTATGGGCCTAAAAGTAATGCCTTATTTTCCTTCAAGCCATACGGAAACCATAGAGCAACTTTTGTACCTGTGGGTATCTTTGCTTTGGTCCATGTAAGACTTCGCTTACGTAATACACTGGTCGTTGGACGTTGTCACGCTCTACGACCAGCACATCACTAACTGTTTGTGGCGTTGCAACCACATAAATTAGCAATGTTTCTCCCGATCTTGGAGAAACTAAGACCGGGGGACTCGTAAGGTACTTCTTAAGGTTTTCAAAGGTATCGTTTGCCTTTTTAGTCCACTCGAAACTTCCATGTTTCTGGATAAGCTTAAAGAAAGGTGATCCTTTTTCCCTAACCGTGCTATGAAACGACTTAACGCTGCCATACAGCCAGTTAGTTTCTGGATTTCTTTCTTCGTGGTCGGAGTACGCATCTGGTCGATGGCCGATATTTTTACTGGGTTTGCTTCGATACCTCTAGCTGAAACTAGGCAACCGAGCAGTTTTCCAGCGGAAACTCCAAACACACACTTTTCCGGATTCAACTTGAGGTTATGTCTTCTCAAGTTGTTGAAAGTCTCTTATAGGTCGGGAATGTGATCGCCAGGGTTGATGCTCTTTACGACTAGATCATCAACATAGGCTTCTAGATTTCGACCTATCTGAGAACTAAAGGTTTTCTATATCAACCTTTGAAAAGTCGCACCAGCATTTTTGAGACCAAATAGCATCTTAACATAGCAGTAAGTACCGTGAGGGGTGATGAAGGAAGTTTACTCTTCATCTTTTTTACTCATATTAATCTGGTGGTACCCTCAATATACATCTAAAAAACTTAATAACCCACACCCGGAAGTTGAGTCTACAAGTTGGTCAATGCGTGGAAGGGGAAAATCATCATTCGGACAAGCTTTATTAAGATCGGTAAAGTCAATACACATTCGTCATTTCCTATTATTTTTCCTAACCATTACAGGATCGGCGAGCCACTGAGGGTGGCCGACTTCACGAATAAATCTAGCCTTGAGGAGCTTATCAATCTCCAACTAGATTACCTCCTTCCGATCAGGTGCAAAACGCCGCAGCTTCTGCTTGATTGGTTTCTTATCAGGCTGGAGAGCTAGCCTGTGCTCGATCACCTCCCGGGGGACTCCATACATGTCGGACACCTGCCAGGCGAATACGTCCTGATTTGCTCAGAGGAAGGAGACGAGCGACTCTTCCTATTTGGGGTCGAGTCTTGTCCCGACTAATATATTTCGGGTAGACGAGTCAGTGTTTCCTGACCTAGGTGGTAACTTGGCGCTGTCCAGAGAAGCGCCCTTGTCGAGTAGTACCTCCTTTGTCTGGTCGGAAGGCTTTGATGTCATCTTTGGCCTTGAGTGCTTGTCCTGCACGGTAGATGGATTAGCCTCTCTGGCCGGAAGTTCATCGACCAGCTCTAAGTATTTTCGATCACATGCGTAAGCTATTTTCTGATCTCCTTGAACCGTGATGACTCCTTTTGGTCCCGGTATTTTCAAACTCTGATAACTGTAGTGCGTGGCTATCAAGAATTTTGCTAAAGCTGGACAACCAAGGATTCCATTGTATACGGATTCGAAATCCACCACATCAAACGGATTTTTTTCTATTCGAAAGTTGTCGGGTCTTCCAAACGTAACCAGCAGGGAAAGCTGTCCTATCGGTTAACTATACCATGGAAGGCATATTTCACAGGTTTCACCTTTGACCTATGAACTTGCATTTCTTATCAAGCTCCGGCAAACAAAATATTTAAAAAATTATCTCCATCTATTAGTACTCGATTAACCTTACAGTTATTAATGGTAGGTTCAACAACAATAGGGAACCTACCTGGTCGAGTCGAATGAATGGGGCAGTCTTATTTGCTGAAGGAGATTACAGTGTCCGACCACCTTGATGGCTTGATTATGGTTGGAGGCTCGATAAGGTTGACTTCACGCTCCATGGCCTTCAGATGACGCTTTGACTCGTACGAAGAAGACCCGCCAAAGATCATGTTGACCGTGTGTTGAGACTCCTAGTACTCCATTTCTTCGTCGCGATCTTTGTCCTTCTTGGAACTCGTCTCACCGAATTCATGTATTACGGGGAGTGGACCTTTACCTGCATAGTAATCTTCCCGCTTCTTTTGCCAGACTCGATAGGTGCACAAGTCATGCCCTGCTTGCTGGTGAAGTGGACACCACCTTTTGTTTTTCTTGTATCCTGCCGGCTTTATGATCACCAGGAGGGTCAATTGTTGACATGAAGTTTCTGAAAGGCTTTGCTATGATTAGTGCTAGCTACACTGGTTATATCGTGTGGGTAATGTGTACAACCAAGGTAGTTAGGATCGCGATCCAAGTCTTAAAGTCTTACGACTCTACGAACCCACGACAGCCTGTCGATCCAAGTCTTACTGCCGATTCGATCCTACTCAAGGTCGGTAGTATCGCGATCCTACTCTTAGAGTCTTACGGTTCTACGAACCCACGACAGCCTGTCGATCCAAATCTCACCGTCGATCCTACTCAGAGAGACTTAGGGCAATTTTTTTAGAGGCCGGGCTTTGCGATATTTTGTTTTAGAGAAAAATTTGTTGATATTAATTTCGAGAATGAAACTATAAATAAACAAGGAGCATGCAAAATATTGTATCAAGGTGGTAATGCTAGTACAAATATCTATATTATGGCATGAGCAATCTTGAGCTTGATAATGATAAGCTCTTTTTATTCCTGGAGTATGTCTAGCTACTTTTAAGGAACATGCAAGTGGTAAACCATATAACAATCATACAAACTTATAGTATAGATGTTAAATATGTGTATTTTTACAAATCCGTAGAATCGCCGATTCTACGATTCGATACTACGATTCGATCCTACCGGAGGCAAATCGATCCGACTCGGGATCTCGACTCTGACTACCTTGTGTACAACCTCTACAGAGTGTTAATAATCTAGTCGAATAGCTGCGTCCACGGTCATGGACATACTCGATGATTTCACACGAGGGGTAGACTTTACAAAACAAATATGGGAGGGGAAACTATGTGAATAAACTTATACATTTGTGTGAAAGAATTGGCTAGACTAAGTGATCTTTGCGAAAATACTTATTGAATTATTATCACTATTTGTTTTCAAATATGTTTTCAATATAGGATTCACATTCAACTGCAACTGTTGCTTTTTGCAAAAGAACTATAGATGTCATATCTTTTGGAATAAGCTATCATCTATAATTGCATCAAGTGCTGCAAGTTGTTGAGTACTCCATTTACTCACTCTTGCTATAGACAATGTTGTTCAATTAATAAAGACTACATCAGTTCATCTTTGGTCAACAAGCTCTACTTCAAGGATCATGGAGAACAAGGCCGCGCTACCCCAGTTGATTGCCTGTGAGCATATAGATGGGCTACACCGAAGTTATTATGTTTTCTTCCGCTGTAGCTTATTTGAGATATTCGCCTCCTGGGCATTAATTGTAAGCTTCGACCATAAGGTCGCTACGATGATAATTATTGTTTATTGCATATTTTGTAGTAATATTTGCATATGGAATCGTATTTCATCAATGTTACCACTGTGTACACCAGCATGATCCTGGACTAGTGCAATATACATAGAGGGTCCGGATTTGCATACTCGGGTCCCGACACCCAGACTGCGATCGAAAATTATCTTTGTCGGTTTCGAAGCTAGCATCGGTGTAATCATTTACAACCAGCTCTTCCTCACCTCCATAAATAAGGAACACATCCTTAGTCCTTCTCAGGTACTTTATAATATTCTTAACTGCTATTTAGTGACTTTCACCTGGATTTAATAGATATCTGCCCATAACACTTAGAGCATACAACATATCTAGGCGTGTACAAAGCATGTCATACATAATAGATCCAATAACATAAGCATATGAAATTTTACTCATTCTGTATCGCTCATCAGGTGTCGAAGGACGTTGACTCTTGCTAAAAACTAATGTCATGTGACACAGGCAAGAAACGCTTATTGGAATCTTGCATATTGAACCGCTTCAACACCTTGTCAATTTACGTATCTTGGCTTAATTAAATTAGCCTCTTAGATCTATCCGTATAGATTATTATGCCCAAAATATACGCTGTATCTCCCAAGTCTTTCATAGAGAAACTATTTCTTAACAAAGCTTTAACAGATTCAAGCATAGGAATATCATTACCGATCAATAATATGTCATCCACATATAAGATCAGAAAAACAAGTGTGCTCCCAAGAACCTTTTTGGAAACACAAGGTTCTTCTTCATTCTTAATGAAGCCAAACCCTTTAACCAATTCATCAAAACGAATATTCGAACTCCGAGATACTTGCTTTAATCCGTAGATGGATTTCTGAAGCTTGTATATCTTCCTAGATTTCTATGGATCGACAAAACCTTCAAATCGCATCATGTACACATCCTCACTTAGGTTTCCATTTATGAAAGCCATTTGGACATCCATTTGTCATATCTCATAATCGAAATATGCAGCAATAGCTAGAATGATCCGGATAGACTCGAGCATAGCATCGGGTGGGAATGTCTCATCATAGTCAACACCTTGAATTTGTTTGAAACCCTTAGACACTAATCACGTTTTATGAATGTGAACATATCCATCCATATATATACCTCTTTTTTATTAGAAACCCGACTTGCACTCAATGGTTTTAACACCATTAGGTGGATCAATCAACTTTCAAACTTGATTGTCATACACAGATTATATCTCTGATCTCATGGCTCTAAGCCATTTCTCAAAGTCTGGGTCCACATCACTTTCTCATAAGTCTTAGGTTCATCATTATCTAATAATAAAATAGCATGCATATACCTTATAGGTAATTGACGTAGCCTTTCAGATTTATGTGGGGCTGATGCCTCTTCTACAGGTTCTACAATATTTTGTTCATCCTGTGGAGGTTTAGTAGGAGCTGAAACATTTCAGATAT
The DNA here is from genome assembly GCA_036346405.1 of Phyllostachys edulis. Classification (NCBI taxonomy): domain Eukaryota; kingdom Viridiplantae; phylum Streptophyta; class Magnoliopsida; order Poales; family Poaceae; genus Phyllostachys; species Phyllostachys edulis. The sequence goes on from CM070550.1 coordinate 87,598,234, forward strand.
TTCTCGAATTTCTTAAAGTTGCACCTTGCTACCACTAACTCCTTTTGAAAGAAACCCTTACGCCAAAAAGACATAATTTCGGGCAACAAAACACTTTGTTTTCATCCCCTTTATAAAAGTAATATCCTTTAGTTTTCTTAGGATACCCCCATAGAGAAGCATTTATCTGAATTTGGTGCGAGCTTATGAGACGTCAAATGTTTTACATATGCCTTACAACCCTATATTTTGAAAAAAGACAATCCAGGATACTTTCCAGTCCATATCTCATATGGTGTCTTCTCTACCTCTTTTGAAGGAACTCTGTTTAATGTAAAACCAGCTATTTCTAGAGCGTATCCCTAGAAGTACAATGGAATATCATATTGACTGAACCATCTCCAACAATGCCCGGTTCCGTTGTTCAGACACTCCATTCCATTGAGGTAGAGTTAGTTGTGGAACAATTCCACATTGCTGTAGATGATCACCAAACTCATGGCTCAAATATTCACCTCCATGATCTGATCGTAGAATTTTAATTGTCTAGCCAAGTTGATTTTGTACCTCATTCTGAAATTCGTTAAACTTTTTAAAGGATTCAGACTCATGACTCATTAACTAGATGTAACCATATTTACTAAAGTCATCAGTAAAAGTTATGAAGTATTAAAAACCACCTCTAGTCATTGAGCTCATTGGTCCACATACATCTGTATGTACAAGGGCCAATAAGTTAGTTGCCCTCTCACATATACTCGTGAAAGGTGCCTTTGTCATTTTTACAAGTAAACATGTGAATTTAGAAGACCATCTTTATAGAGGTTCATCATGTGCTTCTCATTTATATGACTTAGACGATAATACCAAATAAAAGTAGTATTCAAATCATTAGGTTGAAGCCTCTTAGCATAATGTTATAGACATCCACATATTCAAGATTCAAAACATATAATCCATTCACCAATGGAGCATGACCATAAAGCATATCATTGAAATAAATTAAACAACAACTGTTCTTTATTCTGAACTTATAACCTTCTGCTCCTAAACATGAAACATAAATAATATTTTTATTTAAGACGGGAACATAATAAAAATTATTTAATTCTAAAACTAATCTTGAAAGTAAAGATAATGGTCAAGTGTCAATACCAACGCAGCAACTCTTGCTCTACTGCCCACGCGAAGATCAACATCGCATGTCACCAAACTTCTACTCCTTATTAGCCCCTGCATCAAACTGCAAATATGAGCAACTGATCTGATATTAAATACCCAAGAACATCTAGGAAAAGTACCAAAATTAATTTATATAATATTTATACATGAACTGGAAGTCTTACTTCCCTTATTCTTTTTCAGCTCTGTCGAGTACTTCTTACAATTCCTCTTCCAATGTCCAGTCTCATGACAATGATAGCATTCAATGTCATGCTTAGGAACTAGCTTGAGCTTGGCCTTTAGACTCACGATCTCATCTTGAGCCTTGCTTATGCCCTTTCCCTTGCCCCAAGATTTCTCCTTCCTCTTGAAGCTAGTGGTATTTTGAACCATCATCACATGATTAGAGCTCTTTTTGATGCTCTCCTCGGCACTCTTAAGCATGTCATGCAACTCCGTCAATGACTTCTCCATGCCATTCATATGAAAATTCAAGATGACCGACTCAAAGCTCGTATGGAGCAATTGAAGAATCACATCAGTTGCCAACTCTTTGTGAAGGGGAAAACCAAACTTTTCCAAGCTCTTAATGTGGCCAATCATTTTGTTCCCATGAGGACCGACTGGGCTACCTTCTGACAGCCTACAAGTAAATAATATCTTAGATGTATTGTACCTCTCTGCCCTCGCTTGGTCATAAAACATACATTTCAGACCCACAGTCATATTGTAGGCATATATGATCTGATATTGCTAGGTGCCATGATCTACAACAGAAAGTTATGTAAGAATAGTTCCCAAAGTTAAAAGTGGGTCCATAGGAAGTACTAGGTGTCATGATCTACAACTAAAAATATGTATACGCAAAAATTCAACACTATGTTTATGTAAAATCTTCTATTAAATAATTTAACAAAAGATTCTCCCACTATATGTTTTAAACTAAGTTTCCCTCTAACTACATATAGTGGGTTCAAGATCTATATTTCACTAAGTCCTAGTGAGCTATGACATCACTTCTAGAAACCTAGCGACGTAGGTAACCAATCCCTTGCTAATCATGTCCCATATTACTTTTGTTTGTTCGATGACATTAATATGCCCCTTCTACCAACAGTATGCCCCAAGGCCCAAAACCTTTTTGATAGCCTTGTTAAGTTAAACCAACAATATACATGTGAATATCCGACACCCACCCCATCTTATTAAAATAGTTAATGTGATCCTACTTTGACAGACCTACCAATTAACAATCAAAACTATGATAGGTGCAGCGATTGGAATGCATCAAGTTTAACTTATTTTTCTTGAGGGATACTATTCTATCATGTCAAAAGTATCTAATGACAAAAACATGAACAATGGCATAAGAGGAAGGTAGATAAACATTCACAGATAATCACATTAATATGTGAGATAGTATGGTCTTTAACATGTCAATCTCCATCACCACACTTCCTGTCCAGCGAGCCATCATGCTTGAGGTCACCATATTCATCTACTAAGCTATTACTCCTAACAACTATTAATAAATTACATATAAGAATATCAAGCATCACATGTCAACACACAGTCTATTATGCAATAATATGTAGCCCCGTGGCTATAATTTAGCATGACGCGTAGCCCTGAAAAATTCATACATACATCACATACACAATAGACCATACTATTCACATCAATACATACAAAAAGAGTTATACATATAATCAAATTCTATTGGGCGATATGAACAGATAGAACTATATAACGTGTCAACGATTACCTAGCACGACGGTCCTATTTTTTCGAGACATGAATCTAATTCACGGAATCGTGCCTGGAAAATTAATCGAAAAAATAACATTAACCCAATTCTAAACCAATCTGGTCAACACGTTTTTCCATTTATCAATCACATTGATCAACGCATGAGGTTTCCAAAAAGAATAGCAAGCCACAAAAATCGATATGTTTGCTCCATGCGGCTGCGCATCGCGGTTTACCCTGATGGCAAAATCCTGTCCGGTAGGGGTATTGTGCGATGCAACCATGAACAAGCACAGCTAATCATGCGGTGCTATCAACTCATACCTCTCGTGAACCCATCTACTATCGCCGAAGCCGATTGATCTCATCAACTAGTGCCTAAATCAATCTATCCATATGAACCGATCTAGGTTACTATACCAGAACAGCAATAGAACCAATCTACTACTACCACATATCAACTCTATGTGACCAATCTAGATCAAATACTACACAAGATGACTCTGATACCACTGTTGGAATACGGGTAGGCTACACTAGTGCGCAATAAAAATTTCTACTGCGTACACCAGGAAGCCATGCGAGTAAGAGATCACAGATCGTTGCCACTATATGCGAAGTGCAGCGGAAGAAGAGTTGGAGCAGCTCGGTCCAAAGTCGCGCGCACGCATCGATGTAGTGGAAATAGTCGATCATCCAACATCCTTGGTTGCCGATCGTCTCCTCTAGCAGCCCCTCGCGTTCCTTACGTACATCACAGATCATCCTCGATTAGCGCTTCTGACAATTGTAGCAAAGACTCTCTGATATCCACCGTCCAAGGGTGGAGCGCCGTCTTGGCGTGTGCTAGCACCAACGTGCACGGCAAGGCCTTTAGGGAGGAGATGGCTAGGGTTTTGGTGGGTAGTGCAACATCATACCAAAAAAAACCCTACGCCCCCCTTATAAATAGCGCTTAACAGATTCCTACGTTAGAAATCCATTACGACTCTTAACCACGTACGAATTATAATTCGATTGAAGCCACTAGTAGATCCAATCCGAACTAGTTTATTCCAACCCATTAAGTGTGTGACCCTGTAGCCCCATAAACTCCTTTCTGATCGACAAGTCGGTAGCGGTTCGTAGCATGACATAGCGACTCCCGAATACACATAAAGATCATATCAGACGAATCTTGATAAAGCGCATTTTATGATAGCGCAATATTTCACTCGACCTTGTAGTGGATTACTTGGTTGTAGTTGACTCCTCAATAGGGATGGCAATCGGGCGCGGCGGGTACTGGTAATGCTCGCCCATACACATGCCTGCGACCCCAATTTTCCCCCACGGGTATGCCCGCGAAGGACGACGGGCGAAGAACCTCGCCCATGCCCGTCGCCCTCGGGCATGCCCGTTTACCCGGTATTGTAGTAGCTCTTAATTGTTGGATCAGAGAAGAATTCATCGTCAGAAGTAAGATCTAGGCCTGCCTCCTTGGCCCATCTCACATATTGTGCCTTCCTCCATAATCTTTCCGGTTATTACACGGTGACATTATCAACCTCATCTTATGCCTTCTTGCCTCGTGACCACGAAATCTAATGCTCGACAAAGTGAGGTGACAAACTCACTATTAGTCACCAGAAGAAACACTACGCTATGCGGATATTCAACCTTTTTTCTTCTACGATACGTAGATTTTGTTTCAAGAAATGTATGATAGGCATTCGATTATCAACTAAAAGAGTTTTAGTAAGCACAACGTGATAGATAACGAGGCATGTGAATGAGAGGCCATTTCATCAAGCGCGTGGCGTGCACATCGAAGATTGCTAAAAGCCAAGAACTTAGCCAACAAACTGTTTGATGATCTAACACGGAAAGCGCAACCCGCCACGCATTTCATCAAGCAGTGCCGTCCGCCCATGCACACGCAAAGAGAAAACATCTTTCATGTAGCTCACCGAACACCTCCTCGTCGTAGCGAAGGGTGCCGTCTGCGAGCTTGATAGGCGCCGTCGTTGAAGGCCAGTGCAGACACGTTGAGCCCAGCGTCGCTGCCTCGGCGATATGGCGGCAATACTAAGGCGCGGTGGACCGGGAGGAGGTGGCGGCAGGAGGAGGACGGCGACGGGAGGAGGGTGGCGACGGGAGGAGGCGGTGGACCGGAAGGAGGGCGGCGACCGGGAGGAGGCGGTGGACCGGGAGGAGGCGGAGGCGGTGGACCGGGAGGAGGGCAGCGACCAGGAGGAGGGTGGTGGCCGGGAGGCGCGGTTGGCCGGGAGCCCGGGAGCCCAGGATAGGAGAAGATCTAGTGGGATTTGGGAGGAGGAGAGGGGAGAGCGGTATGGCGGCTGGGAAGGGATTGTGGGAAGCGCTGGGGGCTGTGAAACCGCGAGGGCTAGGGTTTTAGTTTTTACTCAGTGAGGGTCCCACCTGTCAGTGTAGATGGCGGGTAATCGGGTGAAGCAGGCACGGGTGGAGCTTACCCATGCCCACGCCTTGCAGATGGGTAAGAAATTGTGCTGTTTTATATGCAGTGGGCAAAGAAAGACGCCCATACCCGCCTCTATTATGGTATTCGCCCGCGGGTACGCGGGTAATCGGGCACAATTGCCATCCCTACTCCTCAACCATATTCGACATAGTCATGCACTTTCTTAATCCAACTATATTGAGAGGTCTAGAGATATCTCCCTCATTAATGAGGGTGAACAAATTCCATCTTGATCGCTCACATTTCTAAACCCGGAAACTACCTTTATGACTACCCATTTATGGGGTAGCATCTAGCAATCCCTATATAAACTATTACACATGTAGGAAATCATGATAACCTCAGGTCTAAGAATCCCACATACACTATGTATGAAACTAACTGATAACACTTAAGAATATAACAATTCTTGCAGTGTCTCAAGGCAGATCAATCCAACACTATGTTCTCCAATATATGCCCACTTTATTAATTTGATATCTCATATCCATGATCTGTAAAATATGGTCATCAATCAATACATGTACTGATTAATAAATCATAAGTGTCTATCATAATGACGTAAGACCAGAGATGTTTAGAATGACATCATAAACATAAATAGAGAGTTTCACGAACAAGTCGCCTACCTGTCAATCAATATAAATGATATTCTATTCAAGGGATGAAATAATATATTATTCAAAAGTTCATAAACAAAAAAAAATCTCTACAATTGCCTTTAGGACATATCATTGCAGCATACCCAAAATGAGAGTTCTTGGCTGAGCTCTTTGAGGGGTTTAAATGGAAACATCAAAAGACATCACCTCTGTGAATACATTTCGTTCGAGTCACCCCCAGACCGAAGCTCGAATGCCAGATAAAAGGCGTTACGCTTATACATGACGAGCTTTGAAAACCTTGGACGTTTTGCTTTGATGTTGATTGTTCACTTGCACGGGTCCTTCAAAAGAACTCGCGTTTGACCGGAAGTTAGACCTAACAAAGCACACTGAAGATGCTTTCCAGGTTTAGTCAGGCAGAGTCTCTAAAAAGAGGTTCAGGGTAAGGCATGCAGATCAGTACCTGTGCAAGCTTAGCTCCCAGAGCTGCAGCGAGCACGCGCTTAGTGCACAGTTTACCTTCGACTAAGCAAAACGAGACCAACATCTTTTTGGTTCAGAAAGATTGTAAAAAAGCAGGGTGTCAGCGACAGGCATTCCGGCGAGCGACAACCCTTATCCAGACCGGCGAAGCGTGAGTAGTATACGCTTCGGGCGGCGAAAGAGTTTTGCTTTTTTTAGAGTAGGGCGGCGAAAGGGTTGAGTTGGTGCGGTGCTTTCAACACCAACCGCATCGAAAAAGAGAAGGCGCGGGCGCACGTGACAGCAAGTAATGGCCGCGCGGCGGTGCATCGTGTGAACCCTGACGCGGACATGTAAATATGTTTTAGAAATTGCAGTAGCCGCCGTGTTGCTGAATAGGACATCAATTCATAAGATAATCATATTAACACAAAAAAAAGAGACACAATGAACACAATAGTATATTGGAGAATCTGTATCTATTTTATTCATCTATCCATCATTTGTATATAGGGGTCCTCGTATTTATAGCACATATAGACAGTTTAGTCTTTTGTCCATACAAAGATTTCGTAACACTTCTTTTTGGGCAATAGACAACGATATAAAATCTATTGGAAAAGAAGAAGTAGAGAAAAGAGTACATTATACTTGTAAGTTGCATTACACCTGTTACCTCACTAAAAACCTTTATGTGAGAAAACTTCAGAAAAACTCACTAAGTAAAAGAGTACAACATTTATTCTTCGGGATCCAATCCTCTAGATTTGGATAAATCATCAGGATTTGATAAAGTTATGATCTAGGGATGTACTCGATTTGATAAAGGTTATGATCTAGGTATTTACTCCCCATGAACTCTGCAATTCTTTAAATTGTCTCGTTCTAATGACATGAATGTATTTTTGGAAATTGGATGTAAGCAGAGACTTAATGAATAAATCAACTGGATTTTCATAAGGCTTTATTTGCAGGATTTTTACCTCACTATTCTTCTAGATTCCATGATGATAGAAAACATTTAGGAGCAATATGCTTTGTGATGTCGCTCTTGACATAACCCGTTTGCATTTGTATAATACAAGCAACATTATCTTCATAGATAATTTATGTGTGTTGACGATATTAATGCCACAATACTTCTAGATGTGGTTAATCACACGTCTAAGCTTAACCACATGTCTAAGCCAAACATATTCAAGTGAGGCTTCATATAGTGTTATAATATCTGAGTGGTTGATAGAAGTAGTTACCAATGTCTGCTTAGATGACCACCAAGAGATGACTGCACCACCACAAAGTAATATAAATCCATTATGATCATCAGGATCTATGCATGATCTTCATGATCTTTGCATTGTTGACTAATTGAATCTAAACTGTTAACTGGTAAAAATATTCAAGGTGAATTTAATCAGTAATCATCGTATCAACTCTTTCTACGCTCATCTAAGATTTCCAAAATCTCCAATATGATGATCAGTGTTTAACATATGCTCCCCCTGAAGACAACTTTCGCTGAAGCCTTGTTTCTCCAATGTCTTTCATACATTTTCCGAAAATGAACATAGGCAAGAATACTGTGATCAAATCTACTGGACTATCACGCCGCGGAGTCTTTCATACAAATATCCTATTACCCATCTGAAAGTTTAGGATAATCATTATTTGGGAGTAATATGTATAACTCTTCATGTACCACTATTTAATTATACAACACTAGTAGATTATCCTTGCAGAGAATATATGGTAATACTAGTTGCAAAGTCGCATGTCTTCCAGATATGGTTTATCAAAATCTTTCAGGGTCTTAGTATTATGTAATTATCTCTGGGTGGTTAAAGTTACAGCAAATAGTCTGTTTTGCAGAACTATAAGTATGTTTGTACCACTCTAGAGTAAAATATAACCAATCTTAGTTTTGGCGTTTAGGAGATTAATTGCTAATACCACCAATATATGTCGTACCTTCATGGTACTAGAGGAAACCACCATTCCACTAACTTCTGGTGGAAGATGCACTTTATAAGTTCTTGTGTAGAGTACTTCTGGTCTTTAGATTCCTCATTTCATTCTATCGGGTCTTGTTGGGTCGTTTTCCACTTCTAGGGATCGTATGATCATTCATGTGGTTAAGGGATCGACTGGTTAAATAATTTTCCTTCAGGGAGATGCTCTCTCTTTCAGGAGATGCTCTTACTATAGGTAAAAGACTCAAAATTTCTAGTAAGAAAGGAAACAAAATCATAACACACACACACACACACACATTGCAGTGGCAAGATAACCGCATGATCCTGATATTCTGTAAGATATTCCAACCTCTGGTTGGTTATTAATCTACGACGAAGGTCTCATACGGGGTCCGAGAGTTGGCAGACTTATTTTATATACTAGATTCTTTATTATTTGTCCAATTTTTGATCCAATTACTCATACCACATTTTAAATAATTTGGATCATTAAACTTCAAGTTTACGATTATGCAACATATTTCCTTATGGTCATAAGCAGCGTGTTCTAATCAGCATAAAACTGTATGATGCTCTTCAGGAACATAAATATAATATTGAAACATGGAATATTTGACCATAGTTAATTTGTACGAAAATATTAGATTTTCTTGTGGACTTCAAATCTTAGTTGAATAACCAAAATAGTATAATTGTTCGATGAGAATATTTATTGTTTAACAGGAACACCAAATTTAATTAAGGGTGATAAATTGTACTCCTTATTTTAATTCGGAATGCTAGAATCATCATGGACAAGTTTAGATCATTTAGGATCAACAAAGTCCAAATAGGTCATCGTTCTTTCGAGTGCTATTTTTGCTTCAAGCAAGTGATATGGCTTCTGGTGGTGATGCAGTTGCAAGCGACACTTAACAATTTATGCATGTGTCATTTCCGATAAGTATGGCACACTTTGGTGCATAGCCGAACATGGAATATGTGCAACTGTGTGAAGCGACCGCCGATTTGTCGTGTGTATTCTCGCTTGCTGGCGGTTATACATATTGCAGAAGACACAAATCAATTGCCCTTCGTGGGCAGTAATGATTGTGGTTGCCAACAGCATGGGTATTAGCAACGTCATAAAAGCCATTTTCCATATCAACCGGATAAGGGTAATGATCACGCAATTTTCTTTAATTATCTCCTAAAATAAACTAGATTAATTTATTGCTTCAGGCTAATTTGCTTCTGGTTTTGACCTGGGATATGCCACTATACCTACCATGATTCTTGTTTTGAACAATTTTCCTATATCTCTTAGGTTCCAATATCCTTCGGGCACCAATGAGTAGCAACAGTGAGGCCATCGGGGCCGTACGCAAAGCTAGGGCCAGAGAGGTCGTGGCGGTGGCGGCAGCGGCCATCAGGGTTGTGCCTTCCGCATTGGATCTAAGTGAGCCCATTGCAGGTAATCAACCGATTGATTTGTATATTACATAGCAATCATACAATAAAGCTAAATAATAGCTCTACTGCTATCAAAAGTAGAAGATTGATTGCGTATGTGTACTCACTGCTCTGGATCAGAGTGGATTCGTTCATTTAATCACGGACAAAAGGTGTCGGCAGCGTGCGAAATCATCCTTGGTGCGATGTCATGTAGATTGTCGACGTCGGCACGCAGTTTGGTGGAGACGTGGACCAAAACGCCAACTCATACAGTGCGAACATGGCATAGAACAAATAGTAATGAGAATCATTAACCGACTGATCTGATTGCCAAAAGTATATAGAATGGAGGGCGAGCGTTAGCCATCGTACGCAGCGATCAGCGATGGGCCGTCGGATATGAGAACTGAATCGGACGCCCGGGTGTGCGCTCCGATTTCCGTGGGCCAGTAGCACTACTAAATATCGTTTTTTTTTTGTTTCTTGCTCACCCGAAATATATGGAAGACCCTGAAGTACTACTAAAACAACACCTACTCCAGTAGATACATCCACTGGCTCTTAAGTTATCAATGTAAAAACGTGAATGAGCAATTTGTGAGTTTACATTTTATTTAGGGTGATACTAGCACCGCACCATGCTAGCTTCCAAATACAATGACCATACGCAAATCTTTTCCAAAAACAAAGCATTAGGAAAAAAACACGTTGAAAAAATTACAACATCGCTGTGAACAGTATGCAACATTTTTTTCCTATGGATACAACATTTTTTTCAACAGGCCGCAACATTTTTTTATATAGATATAACAACGCAAAGAAGTACGCCGCTGCATGCAATATCTCCCAGTCACGGCTGCAACATTTACAAACAATGTTGCAACATCTTAGGACAATGGTTGCAACATCTCCGAACAACGGTTGCAACATCTCCGGATAATAGTTGCAACATACCCGGACAATGGTTGCAACATCCCCGGACAACAGTTGCAACATCCCCGGACAACGGTTGCAACATCACAAATCAAAAAACAAAGAATCTGGAGAGAAAAAACGCATTCGAAAAAATTGTAACATCGTTGTGAACAGTATACAACATTTTTTTTATACGGGATGCAATATCTGAAAAGAACATTTTTTTTCCTCCTTTTGTTCTACTAGATTTTTTTAATCGAAAATGTATTTGTTTTTCAGAACCGTGTAATGACCCGTTTAAGGTCTGGTTAGGTGGGCCGTGGAACGGCTTGGGGAAGTAGGCTGGGGCCTAGGGGGACAGATGACCGAGCCCAAGTATAATTTTGAATTTTGGAGATGGCAAAGTGGGCTGCTAGTCCGTACGGACGGTGAGGACGTAAGAACAATATTGTTTCCCTATAGAATGACATACCCGATTTATCGTCGAAGAGCTTTGTGCTGGTAATGTATTTAGAAATTGCGGTAGTCGTAAAGTTGCTGACTAATAGATCAATCCATAAGACAATCATATAAATATCAAAAGAGAGATACAATGAACAAAAGTGTATAAAGGAGAGTCCGTATCTATTTTATTCATCTTTCCATCATTTGTACATATAAGAGTCCTCGTATTTATAGTCTATAGAGACAAGTTTAGTCTTTCGCCCGTAGAAAGATATCCTAACAAAACATTCCACTTCGCCCGTGCCCCTCGCGGCGTGACACGGTTTGTACGCAGGCGCGGCGGTGGAAAATAAATTGTCCTTCCCCGGTTACGTACTGATCGACCGCGTCGTCGCGTACGCTTGGTTGGCTTCCTGTGCACACGAACGAACCGCGATGACGGTTTACGCTAGGTTCTGAGCCGTACTGCTAGTTGGATGTCCTCTCAAAGAAAAAGAAAAGGGTATCGGCCGGACACAAAAGTCCAAACTAAAAGGTATGAACAACTCTGGGCCTAAAGCCGTAAGGTACACCTTTTATCCAACTAACTCGGCCCACTGGTCTACACTACTATACTGCACATAAAGCAAAACAAACCCCGCGTCCGAGAGGAGAAGCGGATCTTCCTGACGGAGCCCCCCGCCTCTTGTAACACCAGCCATTCGGCCGGAACTTCGTGAGTCCGACGCCGGTCGGGCGGACCTGTTGATTCTCAGAAGTAATTTTATGTATATTTTAATTTTTGTTATGCTTTCTTCTTTCTATATCATTTTTCTAGCTTTGTTCTTCTCTGGCAAGTTTTTCAATGGATTTTCATTACTTACAACAGGTATTATCAACAACCCACTTGAAAGGTGGTGGCAACGTCTACCACGTAGATCAACATCGGGCCGAGTTAGGCAAATAAACCACCTCCGATTTCTCTTTCAACGAACAACCCCGCTATCAAGACGTATGACCTACACATAAATAGATATCATCGACGATCTACTTTCAGCTGTTAGCAATCATGGCATTTGTTGCAAAATGCGGAGTCTATGACAAGAAAAATGAAGAAATCCAACACGGTAACATGTTGTTCACCACGAGATGTGTTCCATACTTACGTATTTTTTTCACGAGCTTTAAATATAAACTAGGTAGCAGTGGCGCGCTACGCTGCGCTCGTGAAATCCAACATGAAGTATGAGATGTTGATGTGAAATGACTTGATACCACTTCATAGTCAAATACTTTGCCTGAAAGGCAAACACCAGCAGAATGATACAATACAACGTGGAAGTCACAACAAATTTGGCTAGGTGATATGAGGAACACCTCAACATGTGTTCTAAGAGCCTGTGTGAGTTTTTCACTTGCAAAAGAAACAAAAATGAGAAAACTAATTGGATCGTAGGAGAAGAAAGAGCCATGAGCTATATGCAAGATCGGGAGTTGGTGGTGATTGGTGAAGCCTATTATTCTTTCGTGTTTGCAGTACATGAATCAATCATACTGAGCCTGTAGGATGCACAAAGTTGCGTGATACACAAAGAAGGCAACAAAAAAAAGTTAGATAATTCTGGAAAAATACTTTGTACTATAATTCTATCATAAATAGAGAATATGGTGCATTGTTCAAAGACATTCAGAAAACTAGATGGTACATGAGGAGCAGCTGCTAAATCTTATTGTTACCATGTTTGTGACAAAGACTTTTTGTTGACATACCAGCCCCCTAAGCTCTTAGAATCTGGAATATAGAGAGGCGCGACATATGAGTAGAAGTTAAAATAGAATAAATTATTGGCTAGAACAAAATTATTATTATTATGTTATCGCAACTGAAGAAATTGGGGAATGACTCAGAAACGGGTTTCTACAATAGAGTTTCGCAAAGTCTGACATTTTTTCTATGAATAAATTAAGCATTATGCAACACATGACATAGGTAGCAAGAAGAGACCATGGGCCAATTCAATACAAGAAGATTCACAACTTAGAACAATAGGAAACTATGGTAAGTCATGCCTGCAGGGCAGGTCAGTCTAGCATCTGATTAATCTACTTTTGGTGTTTGCCGATGATCAAGTAGTCGATCTTACGAAATAAATAGAAAAAAATAGCAAAGAGTTCTTGAAAGAGAATGTGGTTGCTCTTTATTGCTATGAACTGGATTCTTTACAGGGGGTGCCCTTGACAAGATAGTGGATTAATCCTAATTACATTGAGCGTAATGCCTGCTATGCTATTGAATCAGACTTGAAACATGAATCTAATGTTGATTGCCGGGCCTCAATCTGATGCCTTTGTTTCTTCATGCTCCATCTTTAAATAACCATCGAAGGGATGACAGCTACTCCTAGAGAAGACGTATGTTGGAAGTGACGCGTTTGGTCGGAGGGTCAGTAACAATTAGTGAAATAGTAACTGATCGTCAGTTGGTATCTGTGAGACACTAAACCGTATAGTGGTTGTTTTCAGTGTCTTAGGACCATAAAATGTTGCATGGTATGGACCAAATATGACATGTGTTCCATTCATCACACAGTAAGGAATATACTTGGAGTTAGATCCAGATGTCAGTTCATGACCTCTGGAATCCTTATGACCTCAGGGGTCGTTAGCTTTAGGGGTTACGACTATAGAGACATATAGTCTTTTACTATGTATTAAAATAATACATAGAGATTTTAATCCTCGTCAACTAGCCTCCGAACTTTAAAATGAATTGGTCATGTGAACCTTCTCCCGACGAAAGTCGTATCGGGCAGACCCTCGCCAACCACCTTGTATTCTCTCACAGAGAAATCTTCTCCGACCTCCCTTCAACTTCCTTTCGTCTTCTCCGCCCAAGAAGTCAACAATGTTGGACTCAATCACCAACCGGCTAGTTTTGGATCTGAGCGAAAAGAAACTCAAGGCTCTGGAGGCAAGAGGGATGCTACCGAACAAGAATCTGGTTTCTTGGAGATCCGTGGTCGGCGAGCATTTTCTGAGCAAGGAAGATGGGGAAATTCTTGTTTTCCTCACATACATCGAATGCGGATTCAGGCTACCGGTGCACCAATTCCTCCTGAAGGTCTTGGAGTACTACAGAGTCGAGTTGGTGAACCTCGCCTCCAATGTGATTGCCAACCTCAGCATCTTCGTATACCTTTGTGAAGCGTATCTGGGGATTTTGCCAAATTTGGAACTCTTCAGGTACTACTACAAGATGGCGTGGTCGAGGAAATCGCTGGGGTCGCCTGGGGAATGCACTATGCGCCTTCACGATAGGAAGGCCGACGAGTATAGTCGCATGTTCCCCAAATCTTCATGGTCGTCATGGAAGAAGGGTTGGTTCTACATGTCAGTCACGACTAATGACTGTCTCTGCTTCGTCGGTAAGAAGGCTCAAGAAACCCCAGAGTGGCAATCCTCCACGAAAAAGGAGGGGATATTGGGGAGATGGATAGAAGCTATCCAAGTCCTCAATATCAGATGTCTAACTTCTTGGCATGTGGTGAGAGATTTCTCCATACGTCAGATTAGCCCTTTGAAGTCCCGAGCACTCTCAATGCTCTGGTATATTGGTCGGGACCTCACGATCAAAGATTCTTCGGAAGGTAAATTCCAAAGATCCTGACCGGTTTTTGTTTATTTAGGCTATTCATTTTTTTTAACCTTTAAGTCTCCTATTTATTTTTGTACAGTCCTTTCCCCTGAGGAAATCAGGGAACAGATCAAAATGATCTGTGCTAGGGAGTCTGATGTTAAGGCTGATTTCCCTTGGATTTTAGCTATTGTCTCTAAAGAAGAGAGATGAGAGGCTTAAGGTAAACGTAACAACCTCTTTTCATTGTTTATGTATGTTCCGATCAGTTTTTCATAATACCTCTTTGATGCGCAGTCTATCAAGTTGAAGATTAATGAGGTCACCGAGAGTTGTGAACCAATTGACCCGTCGATCTCAAGATGATAGTCTCTTGGAGGTAAGAAAAAATGTTGATAAGGAAAAAATACATTTGAAATGAAGTTTTTCATCACCAAATTAATCTTATGATATCAATTAGGTGGGAGAAAAGGAAGACCCGTAGCGAGAAGCAACAGAGGTCATAGGCCCCAGAGTGGTTATTCACGACCTGTTAGTTGCTATCGAAGCAACTGTTCTGGAGACCGACGAGGCCACACCCTTCGACCCGATGGTCAGGGATCTTATTCTCAACCAGCTGGTCGAGAATATTTCCTCCAACCTCCAGTCGGTGGATGTGAGGGGTCTAACCAGCTCTACCGGTTCGGGACCGATGAAGTCGGTTGAGAAGAAGAAAAGGAAGGCGAACACAACGGACTTTGCTCCAGCGCGCTTCAAGCTTAAGACCAAGAAGAGAACCAAATATGTATACATGAAAGAAAAATTTATGTAAGTTACTTACCTCTGATGTCCTAGGGTCTTAATCTTCTTTTCTTCTTTCTTTATAGGTCTTTCAGTGTTCCGGTTGCTTCCGGCCAGAGCACCCCTCAGGAGAAAGTTCCTGAGGAAAAGGAAGTCGAGCCAACCCCTGAGCAAGTGGCAAAGCCAATGCCTGCTCAGAAACCCGTGACAGCTCCAACCTCACTTATGGAGGTGGAGGTTCTTGAGGAATCCCAGCTAGTTCCAACCACTGCTGGGAAGTCTCCTCTTCCTGGCTGCTTCCCTTATTGCCCTTGGTTCATCAAGGATGAAAAACTCGATGTGGCTTGGGGAAGAATATCGGACCGTTAAGCAGAGACGAGCCCTGATAGTATCTTCACCGAATATAATGACGTAGCAATCCGGGTAAGCATCTATGACCACTTTAACTGCCATTTTCTTAAAGTTTATCAAAAACATAAAGAAGTTTACCATGTTTGTAGCACATGGTGGAGAATTTCGCTGTGATCGGAGGACTCACACAGCGAATTAAGCTCTTGGCGAAGAAGAACTCCGAATTAGAAAGTAAGTACTCTCTTTGTGTCTTCCTCTCTCCTTCTTTACCATCTTGCTCCTTTTCTATTGATTAATTTCTCCCTTTATTGTATTTGATAGATTCGCAAAAACTTAAAGAAGGGGTTATGGCTAAGGAAGCCATAATAGCCAGGCTTAAAGAAGAACGCCAAAACAAGGACCGGTCGATCGAATACTTGACGACCAGGCACAAGGAAATCATTGAGACTTTCGAGAAGAAGAATCAAGGTAACCGGTCGTATACTTGACCAGTGTACTATCTTTTGTAATTATATATATATTTATCCTTTGGTCTACTTGTTCAGAGCAAACTCAAGCATTGAAGAGAGCAGAAAAAGCTCTTCAGTTCGAGCGTAGCAAGGAGGCAGCCTTTGCGTAGAATCTTGAAGATAAAGTCAAGGCTCTCAACAACATGCTATTCGACATGGGATCGGAAGCACAACTGCCCATCTTAGGAGATCCCGCAGAGAAGATCAACTTCCTTGGACAACAACTCGAAGATCTCAGAAGCCTACTTAAGACTACTAGGGAGAACCATGCATAGACGTTGAAGGAAGCTGTCGCTAATGGAGTAAGTTTTGCATCTCCAAGCTGTTGAGGAAGACTTCAACTACTCGGGGGATAAAGCACCCAAGATTTTCGAAGAAATGACACCTCTCGGAAACAATGTTGCGGAAGAAATGGAGGTCGGATCTCCGCATGCAGCGACCAATCTGGTGATCATAAGGAGTAGGCAATTGTAATATAAGAATTATGAATGTAAAAACTTATATTTCTTTCATCAATAAAATCTTTGTTTATCGTTTTGACTTATGAAGTACTCATATATTTTCTAGCCCTCGACTGCTTGTATAGTAGAAGATCTTTACTAAAGATGTAGTAAGCCAAGAATAAGAGTAAAAGTTATGACTACTGTAGAAAGTGTGTGCTGATTATATGACAAAACTGATCATATTAATACTAGGAAATCAATTGTGGTCAGAACTAGTGTATGACTTCGTCTAGTTGTAGATCTGTTTTTCATAATCGAAATACCAAACAATATATTGTATGGTCGGAAGATAAGACTTGTCTTGGTGAGAAAAATAATAATTTATGCAAGGATGTATGCAATAAATGATAAGTGCTTTTGTTTATACACAGTATCCAACCTAGTTGTAAGGGTTGGTGAGAACTGAAGACATTAAAAACACTTTGCGAAACGTGCTCATACTCAAGTACGACTAGCAGCGAAGATCGTAGGAAAAGGACCGTCGCTAGGAAACTTCTTCCAGTGGACAGGACCACATGCAGAGAGGAGAGATGTCAACTAGGAGGTTTTCCATGTCCCGACCACTAGCCAAACGAGAGTAAAACAGAATGTTGAAGTGGAGAAATATAGCATCTGAAATCTTAAGCATGTAAGTCACTATATGTAGTTGTTTGTGTTTTCTCCATTTACTCGTATGTTTCTTTGAGAAAAGAGTGTGCTCGCGCGTGAGAACCACCGACGTAATGGTCATGACTAGGACCCTTATGTTGGTTGACTAATATGTCTGAGCCAGAGAGTAACAGAGATCCTTTAAAACGATATTGGAGATAATTTGGTCTTCGTCGACTAGTTAAACAATAATAGTATGCAACTAGATTCTAGGCACAGTGATATAAACAATATCACTCATCGAAGAAAGCACAGAATTGATATAGCTTTAATGAAATTGAAAAAATGTAAAATACATTTATATAAGAACTTACGCAATTGGTTGATATTCTAAGAATTAGACAAAACACGCCCGCATGATATGGCTAGTCGCATGCAACAGTGCGGTGACTTCGACCACAGTGTAAGGACCTTCTCATTTGGGAGAAAGCTTATTGCGATTACCACAGCTCACGAACTTTTCGAGAACCGGATCACCTCTGACAAAGTCGCAAGGTTGCACTTCTGTTGTGATACCTTCACATGACATGTTGGTAAACCATTGATCATATCAGGGCTTGGTTTCGTTGTTCTTCAAGGAAATTGATGTCATCGAGTCTTCGTTCTACCTGATCGTTCTCATTGAAACAATTAGTTCGAGCAGAGCCAAATTTTAGTTCGGGGGGAAGCATGGCTTCAGCACTGTACACCAAAAAAAATGGTATTTCACCGGTCGCACGACTGGTCCTGGTTCAAACGGCCCGTAATATACTGGTCGTTGGATATTGTCACGATCCACGACTAGTACTGCATTGACCGCTTGTGGTGTTGCAGCCGCGTATATCAGCAATGTTTCTCCCGATCTTGGAGATACTAAGATCGGGGTACTCGTAAGGTATTTTTCAGCTCTTCAAAGACATCGTTTGCTTCTTTAGTCCACTCGAAACTTCCATGCTTCCGAAGAAGTTTGAATAAAGGTAGTCCTTTTTCACCTAACTGTGCTATTAAATGACTTAGCGCTGCCATATAGCCGGTTAGTTTCTGGACTTCCTTCTTTGTGGTCGGAGGGCGCATCTGATCGATGGTCGATATTTTTTGTTGGGTTTCCTTCAATCCCTCTAGCCGAAACTAGGAACCTATAAAGCTTTCCAGAAGAAACTTCGAACACACACTTCTCTGGATTTAACTTAAGGTTATACCTTCTTAAATTATTGAAAGTCTCGTGTAGGTCAGAAATGTGGTCGCCAGCGTTGACGCTTTTCACAACCAAGTCATCAATGTTGGCTTCTAGATTTTGACCTATATGAGGATTAAAGGTTTTTTTGCATCAACCTTTGAAAAGTCGCACCAGCATTTTTCAGTCCAAATGGCATCTTAACATAGCAGTAAGTGCCATATGGCGTGATGAAGAAAATTTTTTCTTCATCATCTTTACTCATATTAATCTGATGGTACCCTAAATACACATCTAAAAAACTCAACAACTCATACCTCGAAGTACAGTCTACAAGTTGATCAGTGCGTGGAATGGGAAAGTCATCCTTCGAACAAACTTTATTAAGATCTGTGAAGTCAATACACATTCACCATTTTCCATTGCTTTTTCTAACCATTACACGGTTGGCGAGCCACTCTGGGTGGTCAACTTCACGAATGAATCCAGCCTTGAGGAGTTTGTCGATCTCCGACTGGATTGCATCCTTCCGATCAGGTGTGAAGCTCCTCAGCTTCTGCTTGACCGGTTTTTCGTTAGGCTGGAGAGCTAGCCTGTGCTCGATCACCTCCCTGGGGACTCCGGGCATGTCAGACGCTTGCCAGGTGAATACGTCCTGGTTTGCTCGGAGGAAGAGATGAACGACTCTTCCTATTTGAGGTCGAGTTCTGCCCCGACCAGTACCTTTTGGGCAGACGCATTAGCATTTACTGACCCAGACGGTGTGTTGGCGCTTTCGAGAGGAGCACTTTTGCCTAGTGGTACCTCCTTGGCCTGGTCGGAAGGCTTTGGCGCCATCTTTTACCTCGAGTGCTTGACCTACATGGTAGGTAGAATAGTTTCCCTAGTCGGAAGCTCATCAATCCGCTCTAAGTATTTCCGATCACATGCATAAGCCATTTTTCGATCTCCTCGAACCGTGATGACTCCTTTCGTTCCTGACATTTTTAAACTCTAATAACCGTAGTGCGTAGCTATCAGGAATTTTGCCAATGTCAGACGACCGAGGATTCCATTGTATGCGGTTTCAAAATCCACCACATCAAATGGAACATTTTCTGTTTGGAAGTTGTCGGGTGTTTCGAACGTAACCGGTAGGGATAGTTGTCCTATCAGTTCTGAGGTAGAACCAAAAACAATGCCGTGGAAGGCATATTTCACAGGTTTTACCTTCGACCTGGGAAGTTGCATTTCTTCCAATGCTCCTGTAAATAAAATATTTAAAGAGCTATGTCCATCTATTAAGACTCAATTAATTTACATTTATTAATAGGAGGTTCAACAACAATAGGGAACCTACCTGGTCGAGTCGACGGGATAGGGCAGTTTTCTTTGCTGAAGCAGATTGTTGTTTCCGACCACCTGGACGGCTTCACGGTGATCGAGGACTCGGCAAAGTTGACCTCCCACTCCACGGCCTTCAGATCGTATCAACTGTGTGTTGAGGCTCCCGATACTCTATCTCTTCGTCGCCATCTTTATCCTTTTTGGAGCTTGGTTCTCCGAGTTCTGTTCTGGAGGGGAAGGGACCTTTACCTGAGTAGTAATCTTCTAGTTTCTTTTGCCAGGCTCGACAGGTGCGCAGATCATGCCCTGTCACCTAGAGAAGTGGACACCACTTCTTTTAATCGTTGGTTGGAGCTTTATCTTTATTTCGACCGAAACAGTCTTTCTTGCCCTTGGTAAATTTTTCTGGAATCGCAAGGATTTCTTTGTTGTTGGGCTTGTGATTCTTCTTACTCTTGAGATATTTCTTGTTTTTTTCTATTGTTTCTCCAAGCCAGGTTAAGGGATCTTGTCTTTTCGATTGATAGCTTCGCACCATTCAACTGCTTCGCTAGCGGCTGCATATTTGTCCGCCATGTCGAAAAGTTCGACGGTCGTTCGTAGTGGATTCATTGCAATATCCTCCGTAAACCACCGATTCCTCAGTCCTGCTTTAAAGGCCTGTATAATAGAAGACTCTACGACCTCTATGGTAGAGTTTCGAACCTGACTAATCTCTTGATATATCGACGAAGAGTTTCATTGGTCTTTTGCCCGATCCGATGGAGATCGTCTTCTTTTTTAGGGCGGTCATACGTGCCTTGGAAGTTTGCGATTAGCAAATCGCAGAGCTACTTCCAAGTGTAGATAGACCCGACCGGTAGGTTTAACAACCACGACCGGGTGGATCCTTCAAGAACTATAAACAAGTAATTTGCCATCACATTGTCATTACCACCAGCGGCTTTGATGGCGGTAGTACAGATTTGAAGAAATTCTAATAGGTTCTGAGTCCCATTGAACTTCTCTATGTTGGCTGGTCAGAACCTGTCCGGCCAGCAAATAACTTGGAGTCCTACCGAGAACACTCAGCAGTCTGTAATGGAGTCGTGGCGCCTTCTCCGAAAAGGAGCCGGATTATAGTCAGTCGGGGACTGGTTCATAAGGTTTGCATACCTTGTATCCAGTGTCCCAATCTTATCGTAGACGTTAGTGTTACGTCTTTGACTGCTTGCTTGGTTCAGATGATGCCGAAGGTCGTCGGAACCAAGCGGTCTTTCCTCTTGACGAGGAGGAGGAGAGGCTACCGGGAAGAGCTGTTTTCTCTCGTGATTCCCTGGTCAAAATCTACGAGGGGGTCTTGGTGTCAATCGGTCCTCCGTCCGACCATGTTGCCCCTTATCGAGGGAGGAGCGTTGGGATGAAGTCATCATTCGACTTTGCGAATGTCTTTGCTCTCGGTACATTTCTGTACGCTGCATGGTTTGTTGGAGGATTTTTGACACCTGTCCTGCAAGTTGAGCATAACTTGTAGTTCCTGCGAGCACAGGATCTGGATTATTCAGAATATGCCTGACCCGTTGCAGGTTTTATATTGTTACCGAAGGTCTTGGAGGATTCCCACTAGTGGTGGGTGTTCGATGGCTCGAATTTTCGCTCGACCTTGCAGTTTGTCCTGTCCAACCAGTCACGCGCTGTGAGGTTGAAATAGGTGAATTAACTGATCGACGTCCATCAGCTCGTTCACCTCTGTCAATTGGTGTTTGAGCATCCGTACCATTTCCACCAACAAGTGGTGGTGGGACAAACTGTGGAGAACTGTGCACGACATCTTGATCGGTATCTCCGATTGTGTGAACCTCGTTCCTCCAGCAGTAGTCCTCTGATGAGCTCCCATCGTAACTAAGGGAGAGCCTTCTAGTGCTTCGGTAAGGAGTCTCCATGACGGGGAGCGGTCAGAGATTACCACCTTTGGTGGGTTTCGTGGTGGATTCAGCCTGATCCGGGGGATTGCCGACCATATGCTGAGTTTTGTCGTTCCCGCTTGGCCTATGATCAATGGTAACTTCATTGACACCTTCACCAGATGTCGGTTGGCCCCCGGAATACGTAGGAGCCTGAATACTGGTCGCCTATAACCGTATCGAGAGTATATTGTGTTGGGTCACGGGTAGGCTACGATAGCTACAAACAAAATTTTCTACCACGCAAACCAGAAGCCATGCAAGTAGATGATCATAGATCGTTACCACCAGACCTTGAGCAATGGAAGAAGGGTTGGAGCGGCCGAGTCCAACGAAGAGCGTGCCGATGTAGTGGTCGAGTCGATCGTCAACGCCCGAGAAGTCGATGTAGTGGTCGCGATCGATCGTCTCCTCCAAAGAACGTTTGCGGTTCCTTGTGAAGATCGCGGATCGTCCTCAAAGCGCAACAATCGTAGTAAGCGCCTCTCGGTATCCACACGCCCAGGAAGGAACAACCAACGCTGGTGTGCAAAGACCAAGTCGCGGTGGAGCTCTCAAGAAGATGGCGGCTAGGGTTTTGGTGGTGTTTCACGATCCTCCCAAATGACCTCATGCACCTCCTTATATAGTGCTCGTGACGGATCCTATCCAACACGTTTATGAATCATATTCGCATCTTGGTTTGTTCCAACCCGTTAAGTGTGTGACCAGAGGTTCATGTGTAGTTCGGTTGTGATTCGAAACCGTTTCCGATCACGCAGTCGAGCGGCTCCTAGCGTAACATATCGATTCGAAAACACACAAATTATATCGGACGAACCTTAATGCAATATGATCTACGACCAGGTCTTCATCACTTACGACTGTGTCCTATCTCAGATGATGCATTCGTATTTGATCACGACCAACTCGTAACTCCTTACGACTTGGTTTCGACCACTCTGTGATTACGTTCGACCGATCACGACTTGCTTGTATCTCCATACGACGATCGGTAGTCGGTCGAACTAAGTGACCTACTCATGTATTCTCCCTTTGCCTCACGATATCTGGTTGAACTCCGGTGAGATGTTGTGTCATCCATGGATCTGTTCAATACTTTCTCGATCGAGTATCGATAACTTTACGTGGTGAACACTTCGACTACTAGTGGCATGGCCATGCACTTTCTTTATCCGATCACAACGAGGGCCCGAGACATCTCTCTGTTATGTTAG